>VDFB02030317.1:0-26088 GCA_007258455.2 Sequoia sempervirens
AATTAAAAAATAATAATAAATATTAAAATTTTAAAATTAAAATTTTCAAACTTAATGTTTTTAATATTTACTTGATATTATAATTATAAAAAAGCTTAAAATTAAAAATTAAAAATTCTATCCCAAAGTACTCATTTCCACAGTGGAATCTTGCACTTGTCAATTGCATTAACTGGAAAAATTTTAGGATTTAAAAATTCGTAAATTTTTAATTAAAGAAAAAGTTTGAAACCCTAACAAGGATTATAATTATAAAAAATCTTTAAATTAAAAATTAAAAATTCTATCCCAAAGTACTCATTTCCATAGTGGAATCTTGCCCTTGTCAATTGCATTAACTGGAAAACTTGTATGATTTAAAAATATGTAATTTTTTAATTAAAAAAAACAAGCTAAACTCTCAAAGGCATGCCTCCAACCATTTAAATGTTTTTGCACGTATATGCACAAAGAGAATAATTTAAATAAAATAAAAACAAAAAAAAAGTTTGACGTCACCCATATCAACCATATGCCATTTAAATACACTGACCACCACAGTGGCTTCTCCTCCAACAGATGCCATTTAATCCATTAACTATGCATTAATGGATTTTGTACCCCCAACCCCTAGTTTTAATCTTTCATTTTTTATTTAATCAATCTATGCTTTCCTATTTTCTAATTTTTTTAAACAAAAAATAATTTATAGAGCTATTCACACCAATAAAAAAAGAGATAAATGTTAATTTTCAAATATAAAAAATAAGTTTTAAAATTCAAACTATACAAATAGAAAGTAATATGTTAAAATAAAAAAAATGTGATTGGCAGGAATTAGAAAGAGTAAAAAATATTTAGATTTAATAAGTTTTAGAATTAAGAATATTAAATTGGCAGTTGTTTAATTGAGTTGCAAGGGCTTTATGTCATTTGTAATATTAGGGTAAAATTATGTTAAGGTATCAAAATTAAAACCATTAAACCCTAAACCAATAATCAAATACAATTCAACATAGAAATATAAACATAAAGCAAATATTACCTATGTTGGTTGATTCACCTCCATTGTCCTCCATTTTGCTAGAATATGCTTGATGCCCTTAGATTTGAGTATACAATAGTAGTGGAATGAAGGGTTGAGATTAAATATCAATAAGATATGTCAATCAATGGCCAAGAATAAAAGTTGTAGTATGAAATAGGGTTAGGGAAAAGTTAGGGCAAAGATAAGAAATGAATGGTTGAGATTGATCAAGGGTTGAAATTAAATGAGATGTCGAGAGATAAGATTTGACAGGGATAGAGAAAAAAGCACAAAAAAGAGGTTGTTGGAGGAAACTAAATAATTCTAAAAATTATTTAATTTGGGATGGAAAGTGAATAATTAAATAATGAAAATATTATTTAATTATGTGACAATTGACTTTTTGATTAAATAATAATTTAATTCAAAAGTGGCAAATTAGTAAGTCATTAAATTAAAAAAAATATTTAATTGAAATAATCATTTAATTATAGTAGAAAGATGATGATAATTAAATAAATAAAATTAATTTAATTATGAAGGAAAATGACATTAGTGACATAATTAAATTAATTAATCAAAAAGAAAAATAAAAGGATAGAAAATGAAGTAATTAAACAATTAAGATTATTTAATTAATAGCGAAATTATGACATTAGCAATAATCAAATAATTAAAATTATTTCATTATTTAAGGACGAAAAAGGGATAAAATAGTGTTCGCAGGCTTATGACAATTTTTAGTGTCTACATTTTTCCCCTCTTTAATACAATGCAGTTTATCATGTTGAAATAAATTCAATCAAAATATGTCCTAGTGTAAATAGGGTGGACTTATGCCCCTTCAAAAATATTATTGAAAATTTTCAAAAAAAATCAAAAAATTTGAAAATTGTTCTGATAAACTAAATTGACAGTGAGAAATGCGTTGGTGACAAAAGATTTAACTTTCAGGACCTTCGGGGTAGTCAAATTAAGGTTTTAGACCTCCCAAGGAGTGCAGCCAGTACAAACCCTAATGCAAACCCTAAAATTGATTGGTAACTTTTCTCATTTATGCATTTTGACCTTGGAGATTTGGAGGGCTCTGGAGTGACTTGCTGCCAAAATGTCATTGGTTCCTCATGATTCTCATCATGGTTTTCAAGTTCAGACATTCAGACGGCTAGAGGGCTCCAAGGACCCGGTAAGTACTTCCAACCCACTTCATGATTTTTTTCATTTCTGCATAGATTTAGGACTCCAAAGTTGAGCAAGCAAATGCGATGAATGTTGTTCACCAGAACTACTATGACATGGACCGCATGCGAGGGTAGTTCATCGCAATCGCACGATGCATCGCAATTGTAGCTAGGGTTTGAACAAATGTGGTGCGACACAACTACAAAGTGTGTTGCATTTGCTTTTGCATTGTATATGTGGTTGGGAGTAACACAAACCTGCATGTGATAGATGACACGACACATGTGAAAAATGGCAATGCAACTGATGAGGGGTTGACTGAAAGTGACCCTAGCAATGCATATACTGAGGCATGTGATGCAAGTGTTGTTCTGCAATGCATATGCAAGAATGGGACGCATGTGCTAGGCAGAATGGTGTAATTGCCTAACTAAAAATTTGCCCTAGTTTAGGATAAAATCTTGTGCAATTAAGGCTCAATAGGTTTGACTAGGGATTTAGATTAATGCAATGAATTTTGCTTGTGACCACACGTTGTACTTACCCCGATCTATACACGAGAGTCACAGCCATCCACATTTCGACTTCAAGATCAGTTATCTGACATTGAGAAGTTTCAGTTGATACATCTTGGTTTGTATCATGTGACCTACATGCCTATCATTAGGGAGAACAAGGGATTGTTGACTACACTCATGAAGATGTGGCACTTGGAGACATGTTCCTTCCATTTTCTGACCGGGGAGGCCACAGTGACTCTTGAGGATGTCTACATGATTCTCAAGCTGTTGATTCATGGAGAGAGGGTGAGGTATGATCCAGTGCAGGGATACCGAGCCATCAAAGAGAAATATGAGTATGATGGCGTCACGGAGCTCAGCGTGGAGGGATATGAGTTGCAGTGTGACCTTACTAATGGTATGGATGTGGGAACTTCATATGGAGGTCATATAGGGATTTCCAATAGTGGCGAAATGAGGATTAGCATTTTCCATGGTGTAGGTAGGCAAGGTTTCTGATTGGGAAGACTGTCCAATCATAGCATATTATAGAGCAGTACTTGCCAAATCGGGTGCGAAGGAAATTCGGGGTGCCATAGAATCATATACCTAGGGGGATAGCAAATTTTGCACGATCATCGAATGAGGTGCATCCATGGGGACAAATGATTCTAGTGGCAGTGGAAGAGCAAGGGATAGATGCACTGCAACCAATACAGTGGGGATGGAGGGATGGTGATGTTGATCTAGGTGCCATGACAGAGTATGATGCATGGTGGGCCACTCATAGGCCCAAGCCTTTCATAGATCCAGATTAGTTGGAGCCAGTAGAGTGTCGAGGCAAGGACCCATGAGGTCAGAGGGGAGATCAGGAACAAAGAGGAGATGGAGGATAGGGAGATGGAGGGAGGGGTGATGATGTTAGATATAAACGAGGAGGTAGAGGAGGTTGAGCTCAACAAAGGAGGGTGAGGAGACAACAGGTGCTGAGACCTTTATCACTGATTAGGGAGGAGGGAGAGCATGAGGAGGTGCATGATGTGGTGATGGAGGAGGCCGAGATGGAGGAGGAGATGTAGAATGAGGAGGATATCTCTTAGGTAGAGTAAGTCCTCTAAGAGAGGATTGCGATGGGTGTGGATGTCAGAGAGGGACTGGAGGAGATACCGATCAGAGGGAGAGATGGCATAGTAGACCAGAGGATAGCCAATTTACATTCCTGATTGGATGAGGTGATAGCGAGGATATAGGCTTTGTAGGCTGTGGTGGGGACTGAGGACTGAGAGCGATGCGACGATGATTGGTAGACAGTAGGAAGATCAGTGATGTTTAGACATCATTACGACTATCACTGGCCCCTCAACTGTATGCTCATCAATTATGAGGTTGGTCAGTAGGCTAGATATTATAGGGATTTTATGAGCGACAAGTGCCATCAGTCAAGAGAGCACCCTCTTACACCTAGACATGGAGCTAGAGCAAGTCGCATTCCTGCCATAGCAGGTCACAAAGCAGTGGGGGTGTGTCAGGGATGAGACGATTAGGACCATATGACAGACCACCCTCAGACCCCAGGCCATTAGGATCATGGGCAGAGGAGAGACAAAAGCACCAACAACCATCGCCACGACCATCACCCTCACGAGATCAAGCTAGCTCGAGCTAGAGCACATTTTGACATTGTATGGATGCTTATATTTTTGACCATTTAGCCTGCGAGCTCTTTTTTTGGTAGACATCTTGACATTGTACTATGATACTTTTTTGAGCGATATATATATATGATACATGATTTTGGTGGCGAGTATATGATATGCATTCCTATGTTATGATATCATGTGATGATGCTATGTGTGTTTTTATGATGTTTATGCATTGTATATGATTATGTGATGATGCTATATGTTCATGCAATATGAATGACTAATGTGTGTATTATGCTTATATATTATGTGTATATGGTAGATGGATGCAATTAATTTTATGATATTATTTCCTTGATGTGATGATTATGAAAGTCATCAATATTCCTTAAGATTTTTAATTAATGGATTATGGATGCAAAATGAGATGGTAAATTATGTAATGTCTATGGATATGCAATGTGTCTTGTATGGTAAATTGTGAATGCAATGTTATATGATGTTTATATGATGCAAATGCAATGTATATGCAATGTAATATGTGATTATGAATTATCATAATCGATTACGAGCATAAAATGATGTGAATGTGATGACATGCTAAATGTGATGTATAATGCAATGCATGATGACTTATGTGTGTGCATATGTGATAATTATGTTAAATGTTATGCAATGATATGTATTATATTCATATGCTATATGGATGCAAGATGTCATGAAATGCATGTATGCTATATATGTTTTTGTATTTTTGAATGCAATATGGATGGTTTAATATGCATTTATGATGATTCCTATATGCTTCTAACATGATTATGTATGCAAGATATTTTTGTATGTCACTGGACACCATCAAGATGCAAATAGAAGAAATGTTAGTGTGGAGGACATGAATGTTAGCATGGCATTAGTGGAGACAATTTAAAGATGAATATTTTGCTATGATATGTGTTGTATTAATCATCATTAGGCAGTAAAATATGAGAAGTGGACAATAAACACCTTGATATGACATAGACCAAGGTTTACAAAGTTATCCACTTGCAAAAACAGACAATCACAGACAAGGAATGTCCTAACTCATAGTAAGGGAAAAGTTGCCCTAGTCTTTTTTTCAAGACAATCCATAGACAATAATCAATGAAAAGACAAGTCATGAGACATCATCGCTCCTCTAAATCCTTCACGTGACATCCTTGAGGTAGCTAGTAACATGACCCAAAAGAAAAATAAAAAAGATAAGACAAGATAGACCAAAAAAGTCAACATCCATTTAGAGTGTTTGCCAAAGTTTGTTTGATTGACTAATTGATTGACAAGTTGATTGATTGACAAAGCCTAGTTTCAAGAGAGGAAACATGTTGTATAAGATGCCAATTCTAGTTTCGATCATGTGACCACCTATATAAGGAAAATGACAAAGTTTGATTTATGAAATTTTTTGGTTTGAGGAAGGACACATCCTGTATAAGACAAATGACCTGTTGACTATTTTGATGTTGATTCAATGTTTGATTGTTTTAGACAATTGATTGAGTTGTCTTGAAGACTTGTTGGATAGTTTGTCTATTGATTTGTGATTTGGTTGATGTTCAAACGACCACTTTGTGTCTAATGACAATTTCTGACCTATTATGACCAACCCTAGAAACCCTAAAGGACTTACCTAGGGCCTCAAGGGCTCATTGACAAATGGCCTTGCCTATGTAACAATGTGCAAAGACCTTGTAGTTCAACATGACTTGACTTTGTTTTATTTATTGAAAGCTAACTCATGATTGACTTTATTCGACAAATCCTAAAGGACCGATCTAGTGCCTCGGTTCTCATCAATTGACTACCTTTCCTATGTTATACACGCAGAGGTGTTATAGTTTGACTAACGTGACTGACATGACTGACTCTGACTTTGTTTTTTGGATTTTTAAAGGTTATTTTTCATGTTTTTGGATTTTTGATGTGTTTTGATTTTTTTTGAATTTTTGAATGTTTTGATTTTTTTGTTTTTTTGAAGTTTTATGATTTTTTTGTCTTTTTGGGGATATTTGATTTTTTTGTCCTTTTGGGAATATTTGATTTTTTTGCCTTTTTGGGAATATTTGATTTTTTTATCTTTTTGGGATTTTTTTTTTGTCTTTTTCAATATAGTGACCTCCAATAAGCAAGTGTAGAACCCAATGACGACATATGTTAAGTAATTTCCCCCAGTTGGGTATGAGACCAATTTATTAGGAGGGGAATAGGATAAGTTTATTATGGGTGGATATAGAAGGCAAAGAGATGCATAATGTCAATCTTTCCAAGTCATGGGAAGGACAACCAAGTGTTATTATGGATGACGACGTGCAAAGTGTAAATGTGAATTATTAGGAATGGATGGTGGAAATCAGATAGAATGATGGTAGACGATGAAGTGAAGATCAACTATAACTAGTGCCTTTTTGCCAGGTTTTCACCATGGTACTTATCCAAAGCACCACCGAAGTGGTTTTCACTATTAGACAAATTTATTTCTCTTTACTATTTTCTTGATTTTTTTATTTTTTTGGTGTCACCAAGATGCCTGTTTGCCAAGTTTTCATCAAGGTAATGATTTTTTTTTTCATTTTTCTGGTTTCGACATGGCTCTTTGAAGCTAGGTGTAGAATTTGCACAAGTGCAAACTGTTGATAAGCTCTAACAAGGGTTCCCCTTAAGGAGTGGAAAGTTGATACGCTCCTAATCCAAACACTGTCATGACGAACTTGAATGACCATGCTGAACGAAAGGATAAGAATGGTGTGAATGAGGGATGTAGAGGATGATTTGTGCAACAAACAAAAGAAACTAGAATATGATTCCTATTGTGCACACTACATAGGCCATCAAACTTCATTCAACAAGGAGTTTGGGTGACCAATGAGTTAAGGTACGTGAAGGGGTCATCATCAAAGGTCCATCAAGAAACATCGCCAAGGGAGATGGAATGATATGATGTATGTGCAAATATGGATAGATTTGGTGGAGTGTATGGCTTGAGTGAAATTGGAGACTTTGGATCAACAAGCTCTTTATTTGTCATTTTTCCCTAATAGATGCTCCCAATTATTTTTGATGAAGGAGAATTAATGGAGATCAATGCTTTCTAATTTTCATTCTTGACTTGTATTTTTATCTTTGATTTGTCCAATAGCTTTTGATTTTGAATAGAGGACTTGTCTTGATTGTTCTTTCTTTGCATTATTTCTTTTGACTCTAGGTCTCCTTTTAAGTGAGGCACTTTCACCTTTGATTCTTGAACTTTATCCTTATTATTTTCGACTCAGTGATCCATGTCTATGAGGTGGGTGGATGTGAGTGATATGGATGAGATAGATGAGGTGACAAGAATGTTTGGTTGATGAAAGAGGTTGGAGATGCACTCAATGGGTTCTTTTGGAATATACTTATCAGTATCATTAATGTCAAAGGAAGCTTGCACATCCTTAACGAATTAGCAAGATGGCTTAGTAGAGGCAACAATAGGGATGCATACCCTAGCTTAGGATGGTCAGATGGAAGGATGATGGTTTAAAAGAGGTAGTGGTCAGAAAAGAGTCATGAGGCAGAGAGGGATGACATTGAATAGGAGCATGAGTGTGTATGGAAAAGATGAATGTGTCATCAAGATCTCAGAAAGTCTCAATCCAGGCATGACCATCTATTCGTATATTTTCTGAGGCTGACTTATCATTATTCTTGGAAGCAGTATTAACATTTTCACTTGCGAGTGACTTCTCGGCTTAAGATGAACTACCCATACAATACTCTCAAAATCCCATGTCATGGATCTGGACTTTGGTGTTTTATGGTGCGGTAAATGAAGTAGATGACTTAACCAAGGAAGATGGATCAATTTAATGTGACGAGGTGGAGGAAAAAGCTTCTTGATTGACAGGCACTTGGAATTAAGTAGTCCCTCTCAAATTACAGCAATACTAAAAGGGGTTAGGATCACTAGTGATTGTAATAGCAGTGCCATTGTAGGGAAACTTTAGGAATTATGGTAAGTGGATGGGACAAACTTCATGGCATGGATCCATGGTCGACCAAGGAGGAGATTATATGGGAGATCTAGTTCCAAGACTTGGAATGTGGTGTCTAATGTTGTGGGCCCAACTCTGTTTTGGATTGTTATGACACCCTTGGAAGAATGCTCTTCATCATCATAGGATTTTATGATAATTCTCTTTGTTGTGTCTACATAAGCTTCAAGGAAGCCTAATGCCTTAACCAATTTGAGGGTACAAATATTTAATTTGGCTCTACCCTCTACCAAGACTCATCTGATTTTATGTTTATGAATGAAGACTTTGAGGTGCAAAGGATCATTATGACTAGACTTTTGGGATGAATAGTCTTGATCTAAAACATTGACATGGTAAGTGCTAGCTAAGTATCCCACCATTTCCTAGAAATGATTAACATCAAGGTCAGTTGGGATTAAAGTGTCTTGTAATGCTTTGTCAAGGACAACTCTATGCTTAGGGGATATATGAAGTAACTCAAGGATGGATATTTGAGTAGGTTCTTTCCCAAAATGGTGTAATAGGTTATATTGAGACTTTTGTTGTGGTTTTGAGGGAGCACCTTGTATAGTTTTCTTGATATTGTGTGTGTTTACTACACATTCAGATGACTTTTTAATGGTAATGGTGTTGATATAGTCATCTTTAGCTCAAATGTGATGTATGCTAGTGTAGTCATAAGCTGCATTGGTATAGTTGGAATGGTTATTGGTCTTTGAACCCAAACAAGAGGGATTTCATGTCCCATGGTCTTGTAGAGGATTCTTAAAAATTGTATGATCATTGTTAGAGGTATGTTATTGACTGTCCACTTCTATGACACCTTTTTCAATTAGTTCCTAAATGATGTTCTTAAGTTGTTTGCATGACAAAGTTGAGTGTACCTTGGTGCGATGATAATCACAAAAGGCATTGTCATCCCACCATAAAGGTTTAAATTGCCTTGGATCATAAGGTTTTTCCTCAGGAAGTTGTATAACTTTTGAATGCAAGAGTTGTTTGAGGACTGATTCAATTAGTTCCCCTAAGGGAGTGTACTTGTGTCTTGTGGGAAATTTCCTTTGAGGTCTTTATTCTTGAGTGTTTTCAAGGGTGTTTGGTGTTTGTTCATGGAAATTGCAAGGTGGGTTGTTTGATGTGCTAGGTCTTTTGAGTGTGATCACAGGATCGACGTGTATTTCCTTTGCATCGACAACTCTATCATTTGTGACATTTCTATTGTGGGCCCAATATTTACTTTTGTCATTTGAGGTTCCTTGGGTGTTTTGAGTTTTGTTGTATGTCTTAAGTTCCCCTTTTTCAATAATGGCCTTCTCAAGTATTGTGCCTTTTTCCACTAGGTTGTCAAATGTGGTGCAACAATGCACTTGCAATTGAAATTTTAGGTCTGTGATCAAGTTTTCCACAAGCATGACAATCCTTTAGTTTTTGGGAATCTCAATACGACATCGACTAGCCAAGCTCCTCCATAGTTGGAAGAAAATTATGAATGACTCACCCTCTTCTTGTTTGGTATGACATAGTGTTGCTATGGTGATGTCATTTTCAATGTTATAGGAAATGTGAATGATAAATTTGTTAGCTAGTTCATCCCATGTTCTTATGCTTTTAGATGGATGGGCGAACCATTCTAGTTCTTGTCCCATAAGCCTCCTAGGAAATAGTCTCATAAGATATGTTTGTTCGGATGCAATTTCTATCAAAGTCGGGTGGAACTCTCTTAGATGTTCAATGGGATTTCCCTTTCCTCGATACCTAGGAAAATTTGGCATGACATAGTTAGGAAGAAAGGGAGGCATGTATAAACTTATGTCAAATGGGTCTGGGCATCTCTTGTGTTGAGTAAGTCTATTTGGTAGATATTTTCATATTTTCCACTTGTTTCTATAAGACGAGCATTTGGTTGGCTAAAACATCATATTGAGTGACGTGTCCATGGCATTTGCATCTGCATTGTGATAGGGGCCCATGTTTGTGTTTTTCAATCCAATATGTCAGTTGGATGAGTTGGTGTTGACTCTAGGTGTATATGGTATGTTTTGATTTGGGATGTTATGAGTGTATGCCAGAATTTGATTTTGGACATGTGTGGAATTTGAGGTTGGATATGTGGGGTTTGAGTTTGGATATATGTGGTTTGAGTTTGGATATGTGGGGTTTGAGGTATGTGTGAGGTGTTCATATTGGATTGCATTTGAAATAGGTTGGGAGTATTTTGACCTTGTGTGTTTTGGTTGCTATATCAATTGAAAGGCCCTTGTGTGTTTATTTTTTGGGGAATTCTTGTATTAGGACCTTGTGATGTATTGGTGTTTGAAGTGTTTATTAGTGTCTTGGGTACATGAATATGAACCTTTTTCCTCTTATTTTTACCAAAAGGATTTGATGATGATGCACCCATGGAATGAGATGATGATCCAAATGGATTAAATATATTATTAAAGGGTTGTGTCATTGATTGTGTCATGGATTATGTTCCAAATAGTGTTGTGTGAATTGTGGTGGAGTCTTGTGTTGACCCTCCTAATGGAATAGTAGCATTGATTTGTGAGATAGAACGTTTAGGAGTAGATGTGTCATTTCCTTGGCTTTGTCTAGTCTCCTTGTTTGGTGTGGGTTCTACTTGAAGGGTTTTAACGTCAAAGCCATGGGGTAGTTTAGCTCCACTATGTAAAATTTTTGCTAGAAATATTTGTGGGTCTAGGGATATTATCTCATAAAAATCATGCTACTTCTGGATCTTGGGAAGTTGCCTCTATTTCATCCTCAGTTATGTCCTTGGTCTTGTATTTTTAAAAGGATTATGTGGTCTAGGTGCTTCATTTGAAGAGGAGCCAAAGTTTATGTTGCTAGTATAGTTGTAAAGGTCATCATCTTCTTGAAATAGGTCCATTTCTTTTCTCTTCCTTTGTAGACTTGTTTGGACCATAAAAAGACTTGCAAGTGTGACGAATGGGAAAATGAAGCCTAACGAATGTCAATGCAAAGGTAATACTATGACTAAGGGTATGCAACTAGACTATGCTTTTTGGATTTTCAAGATATAAGGGATGCCAAATGACGGTGTACCAAGATTAAAGACACAAAGTGACAATAGTCAAAATGTAGATAGGATAATGTCACAATGATCAAAATATATGGTATGTCAATGACTAAAGTATGCCAATGTAATGCCAATATGATATTGTGATGAGGGGTGTAATATGACCTAATATGAAAAGGGTACTGCCACAATACTGTGTCTCACTTTTATGATGCACTAATTTTTTCCTGAAATCGTTATTTTTAGAAAAAATAATGATTTAAGTCTTGAGAGGCTCCATCTAAAGGGTTTTAATTGAAGAGGGATAGATAAGACCCCCTTAGATCAAACCCCCTTGGATAGAACCCCTATAGTATTAAATCATACCCACAATGGAGTCTCCTTCATAGCTATCAAAATCTTGGCAAAAAACCACTTTTTCTTTACCTTTTGAGGGATTAAATAACATCATTTAAAAATTATATTTTTCAAGATTGTAGCCCTTGAAACTAGATTTCCAAAAAGTATAGGTTTGATATATTTTCATTTTATCATGTATTTAATTTTCAATTTGTACTAAACATGGGTTTTTCTCAGAACATCAAGCTCTTTGTTATGCAGAGGTGGAAAAATAGTAAACTCTTGTAAAAAAATTTCAAAAAATACTCATTCCCTAGATATTGATTTATGTGTTTCACCCAAAAAAGAAAAATTGTATTTCAATATATACACAAAAATTTAGGTTGTACGACACACACGTATGTCCAAATTATAGTTACAGTGATTCAAAAATTAATTTTTTAAAAAATATGCAGCAAAAAATTATGAAAACATATCCTTTCCCTAGATATTGATGTTGAGAATCTATATTCCAAAAATTAGAATTTAATCCTTTATAGAAAAAAGGTTATGTTGTACGACACAAACGTTACTTTTGAAAATGTTGTTTTTTGTCTAAAACTAGTTATTAAAGGAGATGTTGAAAGATTCATGATTTATTTTGGAAAATTTGAAAAAAAATATATTTAGAATCTACACACAAATCACTAGTTCACATCATGTTCAAATTCTTTATGGTTTAGCTGCTATAGGTCTCAGAAGATGAAGATTCAGTTAAAAATATTGATGTAAATGTCCATCTTGGGCAAAAAGTGAGACACAGTATTGTGATTTCACCCAAAACTAAGCACTTTTTTGTAAACCTAAGAAAAAGGTTGTCAACCAAAGTAAGATAGTCAAAGTGACAAATCTAATTAGCAATGACCTTAAGGGGGGCAAAGACTAAAATGATGACAAGTGACAAGGTGGCCTCAAACTAGGCCTGTGAGTTTAAAGAACCAACCTAAAGGACAAAGGACTAAATTGATTTGAAAGGACAAGGTCAAGATAATCTAAATTTGTGACTATGGTCTGATCTAAAGTCTGATAAATTTCTAAATCTAAGGTTTGCAAAGGTGTATGCAACTAAAAGGTAACCAAAAGTTTGACCTATGATGTATGCAACTAATGTAATGGCAAGCCAAATGGATGGGATGAAATGAAAGATCTGAGAATTGTAAGTATGTGGCATGATAACAAGATAACAGTCAAGATTTGATTAGAAATGAGACTATTCCAGAATTCCCTAAAAATTTGATCAACTAGCAAATGCGGTGTTTTGAGCAACAATTGCAACAATTGTGGTGTTCTGGTTTTTAGTAGATGCAACATTTTGAGAATAAATTGTTAACAATGAAAATTGTGGTGAACAACTTGTTTTTGTCCTAGTTTTACTGATTTTGGTCATTTTTTTCTAGTTTTTATGAAATTTGATGGTAAACACAACAAACAGTCTAAAAATAGTGTCTTGGTTGGTCTGAATTTCAAAATGTGTGATCGTAATGTGTATGTTCAGAGGTTATTCACCTCAATTTCCATGGGTCTAACACAAATCGAAGACAATTCACACACATAAAACACTTGCCTATCCTATGGTCAATGGCCAATGGCACGACCCTCGGGCCCATAACTTGGAATCTTCATTGACGCAAGTGAGGGACACCCTTTTGGGATGTTTGCAACTCTTTTCTTCAAGAGAGGATGGATAGGGACCTCCTAGAATGGAAGGATAACCTAAATAACCCTCTCCTTGAAAAGCTACAAGTATAAACAAGTAATTTATGCAACATCAGGATTTTTGTCTCATCTCAAGGGAGCCATATGGTAACTTTCAAGGTATAGTGTGCATCCCCTTGCATCGAGCGTGACACCAATAAAAATTAAATCATAGAGGGTGGGCCTATAACTAGTTTTTCTTTTAGTCGCAACTCAGAAACTTACCTCCCAACAAGCAGAATGATTGGGTGACAAGGTAGTTCAGACTTGGCTTTCACCTTATCCTTTTATATACCGACATGAGGGAAAAATCAGTTGGGGTCACCAAGGAGTTCTGTGTACAGATGTATCCCACTTTGGTAGGCCCACTCTAATGGGGTATAACAAAAGAAAGACAAGCACAATTTTTTTGATCTCCAAGATCACTCAAGGTGCAAGGAGAGAGCATACACAATGTACTTGGCTAACACTAGCAAGAGTTCAATTAACCTTAAGCAAAACCAAATATGTGGTGTGATAGTGAAAATTTCAAGAATTTTTTTTTATTCCCAAGATCACTCAAGGTGCGAGGGAAGAGCATACACACCTCAAAACAAGTACAAAATCACAAGATAATGAAGACAATGGTTCTTTTTAAGCCCCAAATTGAAATGTGAGAGTTGCAAAGACACTTGATGCAAGTTGTGTTCTTTTTAATACAAAATGAGTGTGAAGATGCAAGTTTTTTTTAACTCAAATGAGTGAGAAATGCAAGATTGTTGTTCATTTTAAGCCCATGAATATAAATGCAAGTTAATTTTAAGCCTAATGAGTGTGAATAAACCAAAAGATATTGCAAAATCAAAACAAAACCAACAACAAGTTAGAAATTCCAAATGCAAATGTCTCCTCCAAGATAAGCCACATGTTGTAAACCAGAGATCAGTAACAAAAAATACTCTAATCTACCGAATGCAAAAGACATAAACTGAAAATTCCAAAAAAAAACCATTAATTCTGAAAAACAGGCAAATGCAGTGCAAGAAATCACAGTTGTAGCTTTCCAGTTCTAAAAAGTTGTGGTGCAAGAAATGGTGACCATGGCGTTCCAAATGTCGACTATGGTGAATTGTTGAAATCGATTATGGTGAAGCCCTCAACAATTGGATTGCAGAAACCTGAAGCTGCAAAAATGCTTGAATCTAACAAAATTTGACAAAACCAGAAACTGATATGATATGATTATGATGTCAAGATGTTAGACTAAAACCCAGAGAGACGAAAAATAATAGAAAAACCTGAAATTAGACTTAATAAAAAGATTTTCCCTATATTTTAACAGATGCAACGTTCGGGGTAGTGATTGCAATGCTCTGGCTTTTGGCGAATGCGTCGTTCGGGCTCGCATTTGTGGTTCAGACCTGAAACTCAAAATTTCTAAAAATTTCTTCCAAATCTGGTTAGATTCACGTCAGGTTCACCAATGTAGATTAGGGTAGAAACAAGGTTAAGGTCATGAAACGGTTAAACTAAATCCTTAAAGCCCTAAACCAACAATGAAGTACAATCCAACATAGAAACATAACATATAAAGCAATATTACCTATGCCATGGTTGATTCACCTCTATTTTCCTTCTCCATTTTGCTTGATGTACTTGATTGCCCTCAAATTTGAGTATGCAATAATAGCCTAATGACAATGATAGAAAAATATTGAAGATTGTAGTTGTCTCCTTAAGTGCACTTGAAATCAAAGTAGTCTAGGTAGCATAAGATGTCAAAATGTAGAAATGACAATGATAGGTGTCTTTTATAGAAAGCCAAATTGGAATGAAGGGCTAGGATTAAAAGCCAATATGATATGTCAATCAATGACCAAGAATGAAGTTGTAGTATGAAATAGATTTAGGGTAAAATTAGGGTAATGATAAGGATGAATGGTTAAGATTTAATTATAAAATAATTCAATCAAGGGTGAAATTTGAATGAGATGTGAAGAGATAAGGATGACACTGGTAAAGAGGTTGGCACAAAAAAAGAGATTGTTGGAGAAAATTAAATAATTATAAAATTATTTAATTTGAGAGGGAAAATGAATAATTAAATAATGAAAACATTATTTAATTATGGAAGACATGTGACAAGTTGACTTTTCAATTAAATAATAATTTAATTCAAAAGTGGGAGGAAAAAGACAAATTAGTAAGTAATTAAATAAATAAAATTTATTTAATTTATGGTAGAAAAGGCTAAATTAATAATTAATAATTGAAATAGCTATCTAATTATAGTAGAAAGTGACAATTATTAAATAAATAAAATCTATTTAATTAATCAAGAGAAGAAATAATTTAAGGATAAAAATGAATTAATTAAATAATTAAAATTATTTAATTAATAGCAGAAATATGACATTAGACAATAATCAAATAATTAAAATTATTTAATTATTAAGGACGAAAGGGTATTAACGAAGAAAAATAGTGTTTGCAAGCCTAGGACAATTTTTAGCATCAACAATTTTGAGTCTCAAGAATGGATCCCTCTAAATTGGGAGAATGCATTTCATTCAAATAAGGTTGGTGGCCTTGGTCTGCACTTTTTTTAACTCAATTTTTAGGATTTAGATACCAATTTATTCTTGAGATGGTTCAAGAACCCTAAGTAGCCTTGGATCTAGATCCTTAGTTTAAAATAATTGTGAGTTGTTTTTTAAGATGTTCCATGAATGGAGTTGCAAGGAAAAGGGTCAATGATCTAGAATACTATGAAAAAGGGTGTGAGGTTATCAAGTAGGATATTTTTTGGATTATTAATCAAAGTAATAAATATAATTTTTAGGATGATTTTTGGGACAATAATCCTCCTATTATGTCTCACTTTCCTCATCTTTGTTCCCTTTGTAATGCCTTCCTTGTTGCATGATGGTATCATGTGGTAGACTTTAAATATGAGCTCTCTTCAAGAAGAACCTATCTCAAGGATCCTAATCTCTAGCTTAGAGGAGGTTCTAAGGAAGATAGGAAGGCTCTAGATTCTATTTTGGCTAGTAGATTGTGTAGTTATTTGGAGAATTCATATATTCTTGCTTGGGGCCTTAGTCCAAAAGGTGAGTATTTAGTCAATCTTGGATATCAAGCCTTGGAGATTTAGTATGGAAGAAATGTGGAATCCTTGGTATGGGAGAAAATTTGGAATAAATTTAGTTGACCTAAATTCAATTTAATTTTATGATTGGTGAGTCAAAATAAGTGCCTTACTTGGGAAAACATCTATAAGAAAGGGTTTTAGGGGCCTTCCATATGTTTTCTATGTGGATCAAGTGAAGAAGATATGAATCACCTTTTTTGGTGTCATTTCTCTTTTGAAGTTTGGAACATCTGGTGGTAGATTTGCAATAAACCTACTCCTCACTCCACCTCTCTAGTTGAATTTTGGAACAACTTGGGTAGACCACCTACTTCAATCGAGCCTTGCATTTAGCCACATGGGATATGGGTCTATATTTCATCATTTAGAAATTATGGTTGGAAAGGAATCACACACATTTTAGGATGAAAGAAATGGGATAATCTAGGCCTGGCTTAAAATTAATTATATGCTTAAAGAGGATATTTTAAGGAAAAGTTCTATGTAGAAGGCCCTTGAACCTCTTCAAATCTTCATGTGGCTAATATTTTGGATATGTCTCTTAATCCTCATTAATTTATTTGTCTTTGACACTAACCTTGGTCTCCCAAGAATGTGAATAGGTCAAGAAAGTGGTATCCTCCTCTTGGGGATATCCTTAAAATAAATACAGATGGATCCTCTAGGGGTAACCTCAGTCTTGTTATAATCAAAGGTATAGATTGTGATGTTACTGGTTCTATTCAGTTTGTATTTTCTCCCTCCTTGGGTTTTCATTTCAATAATTAGATAGAAGCCTAGGATATTTTTATGGTCTTGAGAAAGACTATATTGGTGGTTGGAAAAAATTGTTTGTGAGGTTGGTTCTATGATTCTTTTCAATCTCTTGAATAAAATAAAATGTTATGATTGCTCATGGAGGTTAATTGCGGTGGTTAAACAAATTGTCCATTTAGTTACTAGGTTTGAAGTTATCTCCTTTACTCATATTCCTAAGGAGTGGAACAAGGTCATGGATTGCTTGGCTGAATGGAACTAAGAGGAAGTGAGTGGTTGGATTGTAGATAATTGGAGAGATTTGGATCAGGAGTGATCACAACTACTTCATCAAATTATTGATGATTACAAGATGGGATGATATAGATGATCCATATTGGGCCATATTCTAGATCATTAGGAAATATTAGTAGGTTTTATTCTTGGGTATTTGGTTTTGTAGAGATTTTGCATAGAATCTTCATCTTCTTTATATTCAGATGGCTATGCACATCTATAAGTATCTTTGGTTCTTTGATTCATGTAATTATATAAATTTTGACATAATTATATTTTACCCCCTGTTGGCCTCCTACAATGATTTAACAACTAAGCTCTTACAGTTGTGATTCAAAGATTGGACATCTAAACTGAATAGCCATTCAATCATCATGAAGGTGCATTTAACTTGTCAACCCAAGGATGTGAACTTGAAATGAGTTAGCACAATATGTGCACTAGAAACTTAAAGTAGCCATTTTCATTCTACAACTAAGAAAGATGCAATGCTAAAAGTAAGTTGCTTGGAAAGGAATAACATAAATGTTGAACATCAACCAACAACCATACTAAGCTTGAAATGCATGACATAAATGAAAATATGTACAAACAAAAAACTACTCTATCTGCTTTGGTTGTAGGAACAGTCAGCACCAAATTCTTAACTAATTACTGAACAAAAAGTAACAACTAGGCTAACTAAGCTAAAGGATAGATTTCTCACCAAGTGGGCCCCCTTGAATGAGTATCCTCTACTACTAACAAAAAATCAGATGCTCGAACTCAGAACTTTATTTTATTCATCAGGAAACATGAGTACAAAAGAGTAGCATAACTGTATCATTGAAAACTAAGAATGCAAGTACAATATTAGATTGTGCAACCTCCTGAAAAGGAGCATCTGATCCTTATTTATACTACCATCTAAGCAAGGTGGTCAACTCCAAGAACTGGGAGGACACCAATTTAGGGAAAGTAGAGAAAATGGAGAGGTGGTTATGCACGCATGGAATCTGGTAAGATGTGTCCACAAATTTAACACAGTAGTAATGCACAAGAAACTCAAAGTAGCCATTTTCATTCTACAACTAAGAAAGATGCAATGCTGAAAGTAAGTTGCTTGGAAAGGAATAACATAAATGTTGAACATCAACCAACAACCATACTAAGCTTGAAATGCATGACATAAATGAAAATATGAACAAACAGAAAACTACTCTATTTGCTTTGGCTATAGGAACAGTCACAAAATGGAATTCTAGTGGCTGCAGGAATAGTCAGCACCAAATTCTTAACTAATTACTGAACAAAAAGTAACAACTAGGCTAACTAAGCTAAAGGACAGATTTATCACCAAGTGGGCCCCCTTGGATGAGTATCTTCTACTACTAACAAAAATTCAGATGCTTGAAATCAAAACTTTATTTTATTCATCAGGAAACATGAGTACAAAAGAGTAGCATAACTGTATCGCTGAAAACTAAGAATGCAAGTATGATATTAGATAGTGCAACCTCCTGAAAAGGAGCATTTGATCCTTATTTATACTACCATCTAAGCAAGGTGGTCAATTCCACGAACTGGGAGGATGCTAATTTAGGGAAAGTAGAGAAAATGGAGAGGCGGTTACGCGTGCATGGAATCTAGTTAGATGTGTCCACAAATTTAGCACAGTAGTAATTCCAATATTGCTCAACAACATTAAAGTCCACTACAAGGTGGTTATATTTGATTTGCATGGGGAATCTCCTATCATTGACCTCCTTGGACCTTTGAATGATTCCCTTACTGGATGTTATGGTGCATGCCCAGCTGGCGGTGTCTTTCTCAATTTAGTATCTTCAAATTATATCTGCATGGTAATGTTAGCATGCACAATAATTGTATATCTATAGCTACCTTAAAGAACATTCATTAAATGCATGCAAAATTAATATAGATATTCCATATAACATGCCAATGTCATTAAAGATTTGTAGAAATAAGATTAAGCCCAATGTCAATAGTTCTAAGGAAATATCATAAAAAGTATCAACACTTAACATCAAGGTCCATGATATCTTCAACAAATAAACCATAAATTCTACCCAAAACTAGACCATAAACTAGGCTTATCACCCCCCAAAACAATATATATATATATACACACACACACACACTTGATATTATTTTATTAGATCTAAACCTAATTTTTTCTCTATGTTTAAGGATTTAAGGCTTTGGTTGAGAAAAAGTTACATAGGAAGATAAACGTGTCAATCCTTAAAAATGGAGGTGAATATTATTATAAATAATTTGATGATACTTTTAGACATGTAACTATTGTGTGGTAGAATACTAATCCTTACACTCCATAGAAAGGTAGGGTTGCAAAATGGTTTAAATAAACCCCAATAGAAGAGCCAATAGTATGATGAGAAATATATAGAATTGGATTGATACTTTTGGGAAAAATGATATTGGTACTACTTGATACTTGATTAGTAGATATCCTTGTCTCACTCTTGGTGAAAAACTATTTATGAGGTGTGGATAGGTACTAAACCCTATATTTTATATTTAAATGTATTTGAGTTGTCATGTTTTTATTCATGTTCCTAGAAAGAAGGTAGTCTAAATTGAATCACAAATCTCAAAATGCATATTCACTGGATATGGTAAAAAAGTTAATGGCTATGAGCTTTAGAATCCTTGGATATGGTAGAGTCCCTTATTACAACCTTGAGATAAAACAAGAGATAAATAATTCTAGTTGACAAGTATAGCCCACTATATTCCTACTATATATTTTCTTTGCCATAGACTAATGATGAACTAAAATATTTTAGCATGGCTCTCTCTTTAGATGATCATGATTCTTGGATATTGGACATGCATGAGGAGATGATGGCCCTAGACATATTTGACACCAAAGATCTTATGAGTTTATGTTAGAGTTGAAGATTAGCTCTATACCCAATACCACTTGCAAAAATAATAAAAACCTTCTAGAAGAGGGTATGCAAGAATATGAGCTTGATTGATATTAGACCTTGTGTATGTTAATTTGAGTAATCTAAATGAAAACAAAAACACAATTAATAGAACATTATACTGAAGAAATTTAAACAAAGAAATATAATTCTCAGAAGCATTCCATCTTCCTCTATCTCCAGAGATTCGAAGCTGCTGCTCTCAGATTTTGTGTAAGGTTAGCTTCTCCAAATGGCTGCTGTAGAATGAGTTATGCAAAAGGAAAATGCTTCTCTATCCTATATGCTGGTGGAGTGAAATTGCTGATACGGATATGGACAGGGGCTGTGGATTATGCACAGGGGCTGTAAACGGAAGATGTCATGATTCTATGCTACTATTTGCTATGCTATGAAGATACTATGAATACTATGAATGCTATGAATGCTTATACTACTTGCAATTTGACTATAATTTTCCTGCTTTAAAACTTCTATATCATTTGGAGTACCCGACAGTCATATTTATAGCTTTTTGCAAGCACAATCCTGGCTGGCAAGGATCAACGGCTGTAAGATTTTCTGGTAGAATTGAAAGGTGAGAGATTGAGAGGTCGAGAAGAAGATGGAAGAGGTTGAGAGGTTGGAGAGAAGGATGGATTCCTGTCTTCAACCCACGGGAACAAGCCTGCACAGAAACAGAGAAAGTCAAATTTTCTGTTTGGGCAGTTTGTTTCACGGGTGTTGAAGATAATCCCCAAATTAAATAAATAAATAAATTTATTTAATTTCATGAGTTTGATTTTTGATTTTTGCACTATAGAAGTTTTAATTAAATATTTTAGAATATTTAATTATAATGTGACTTTAGAAGAATATGAAATATTAGAAGAGTTAATTAAATATTTTGGAATATTTAATTATGAATAGATATTTGAAGAATTTGAAATAATTTAAGAATTAATTAAATATTTTGGAATATTTAATTATAAATAAATATTAGAATCAAATTAGAAGAATTAATTAAATATTTAAAATATTTAATTATATTTAGAAAAGAAGAATATTTTAATCTTTATTTGAATGGAAATGACTGAGCTAGAATTAAATGATAATTAATATAAATAAACCATAATGTTTATTTAATTAATTAAGAAATGAAAAAGAAAAGATGATTAAATAAACTTATTTATTTAATCGAAATGAAAGAATAAACAATATAAATAAATTATTTAAATTTATTTATACATAGATGGAATTTGGAGATTTAATTAAATATTAAAAATATTTTAATTATTACGGAATAATGATCATGATACATTTTTTAGGTGTATACATTTTGCCCCTCTTTGAAGTGATGTATTTTGCCCATTACTTGAAATTACAAAATTACTAAATGTTATTTGTTGAGAAATGTCGATAGTATATGCCCCCGCGAACGATGAATTGATCATATTTTGAATTTTTGAATTTTTTTTTTGAATTTTTTATTTTTTTCAGATTTTTGTGAAATTTTTTCGATTTGTATGATTTTGAAGATGTCGATTCATTGTTTGAAAATAATGATGTGAAGAAATTGAATTAAAAGATATGAAATGAAAAATTGATGAAGAAATTGCCCCTACTATGTTAAAAATGTGATAGAATGCCCCAATTTTACTATTATATAGGTTAAAAATGTCATTTTCCATGTCATTTTCAATTTTAACCTAGTAAAATTTGCAAATTTTGAGCTCTGATTTGATAATTATGGCACTTCCCATTCACCAGCACCGTTTTGAGCGTATCCGACGACATTAGTGACCAGCACACTATGGACCTCCGGTATGTATCCCGTAAATCTCCTGCTTTTCAAAAAAATTTCCGTTTGGTGCACGTTTTTCAACGTTTTGATGTAGAAAAGTGTGTTTTAGCGCCCTTGAGATTTTTAAATTAGGCGCATAACAGTCGATGCGGCATATGATAGATTTTGTAGCGCCTTTGATATCTTGCGTAGCGCATTTGATAGATTTGGTAGCGCCTTTAATATCTTGCGTAGCGCATATGATTCCATAGCACCTTTGATTAGTTATGTAGCGTCTATAATTCTATAGCGCCGATGATGAATTTTGTAGCGCCCATAAGCATTTTTGTAGCGCTTTTGATTGTATGTTGTTGTGAATGATAAATTTGGTTCCCAAAGTTGTTGGAAAACAAATAAGAACTGATAGATTTGCTTTTAAAGTTAAAAACAAATAGGATTGATAAATTTGCTTTCCATGATGACGAAAAAAAAATTATTTGATTGATGTGTTTATTTCTAAAGTTGTTAAAAATAAACATGATGTTAATTATCTGCTTTCCATGAAAATGAAAAACAAATAGCTTGATATGATATGGTGATTTGATTGACCGTGGCGGTTGATGGCCGGTTTCATGCGTATCGCTAAGTCAATACTGGTCGTCAATCGGTAAATGCGATTTGGCATAGTGGCCTCAACACATTTCATTTACTGTTGGAAGTTGCATTTGACCCACGAGGATGTATGCATATTGGTTCGGTGATGGGTGAGATGATTTGTATTTGATAGCTAGAGAGGTTGGAGGCGATTTCTTTGAGGCGGGTATTTGAGGATGATCAGGATCACTTGAATACTTCATTCCATGGGGTGAGATGGAATCAAAATATCCACCCTTTACCAGCTGTACTTGCAGGATTCATTAGAGGTGTGTTATGCCCCAACCATAGGTCAAAAGGGTTCGCGATCGGGTGGGGTCATGTTTTGGAGAGTATGGTGATGCAGGGGACACGGTATGTGTGGTGTACATGCATGCTAGCCCACTTATATGATGAGTTACATCATATTGTTTATGGTAGAGGTCAGAGTTTTGCTATTGGGTGCTCATTACTACATATATGGGCATGGGAGCACTTTGCTATTTTACGTCCATTGACTCGAGGACAGCGACCAGCTGGTCGATCATATAGATGGAGATATTCTCACATTATTGCTCAGCCGAGACTGGGCAAACTAGTGCATTGGCAATGGCTATTGGATAGTCTAGATACAGTATGCTGGCGGCCATATTTAGATTGTGAGCCATGGCCAGAGGATGCGAGGGAGATGCCCTATGTGTGTACATTGAGATATCTAATTGGGTGTACTTCGTGGATCATTGAGAGATTTCTTGCTAGACGAGTGTGTCGTCAATTTGGTCGGATTCAGGGTATGCCTGTGGGTTCAGCCATTTATGCACGGCAACAGCCAAAGCTTGTAGTATGGGGTCCACGGATTTCGTATGAGACAGGGGTGGCAGAGTTCACCAGTTTAGGAGCAGTTATGTGGGATTACCGAGTGGATGTCCTTGACGCAAGGACAACACCAGAGTATTTCCAGTATGTCTTAGAGCATCCAACACCGCGTATGTTTGATCTTGATGAGGCTATTGTTCCTATTGCTGCACAGAGACGATGACAGAGAGACTCAACATCCGAGGATGACAATTCAGAGGATAGTGATGATGATGAGAGTGGAGGAGATGATGATTTAGAGGGAGATGATGGTGGTGATGGTAGAGGTGGAGATAGAGGTGGCAGGAGAGGTGGTAGGAGAGGTGGTAGAGGTGGTAGAGGTGGACCACGGATGAGACACACAGACCCATCTCCTTTAGTGGATCCAACAGTATCAGGTTAGATATCCTCTTTATAGAGTATAGTGCAGAGTCTGCAGACTCAGCTAGCACAGGCATAGGCCTTGATTACACAGTTGCAAGGATAGTTGACTACAGTTATTACTGAGAGGGACACAGCGAGACAGTGGGGTGAGCAGGCCATTGCTTTGGCGAATAGCCTACAATGAGTAGCAGCTAGCACCTTGACTAGTGATATGATGAGAGAGGTTACCAGAGCCACCCGAGAGGTAGAGTTTTACCAGACTAGATATCATGATGCGGTTCCACCTGAGCAGAGGGAGAGTTATGCTCAGTCACGGTCTACTCATGGTCGGTCTCGTACTACCAGCAGGGGTGTGACACTGCCATTATCTCCAGGAGGGCCATCAGGGACAGGCGGAGTAGGTCCACCAGGGGCAGGTGGTACAGGTCCTAGACCAGCGCCATCAGAGGATAGCACTGCCTAGTGCATTGTAGATGATATTTTCATGATATTCTGTTGAGACATGTTGTATATACCTTGAGATGATCCCATTTTTGATGATGTTATATCATTTGTAGTTGACATCCTTGTACATTTTGACATTCATTTTTGAGATATATGAAATGTAGTGATGATTTATAATGTGTCTATATGATGTGTATGATATGATGGTTTCATGGTTATGATAGATATATACATGATTTATGAGATAAAATCCGTTTGATAAATGAATGTATATGTTTATGATGTATATGATATATGCTTTTATTTTTATGATTTTCTAATGCAAAAATATATGAAAAATGTATGAAATGATGTTTTCGTGAATGTCAAAATATACTCAGTCATGTATTCGAAAAGATATAATCATTTGATTCTTTGCCAGCTTTTTGGGAAATTTATGAATGCAAAATGCAGTTTCTAACATGAATGCAATCTATACTAACCATGCAGGACATCCATATAATTTTACCATTTGGAGAGCTTATTCATGCTTTTTGTATCATCATAGAGCTTTGAAATGTTGAAAGTTAATACAAGCATCAAAGGGTATGTTAGCACCTGTGATGACCTGAGTATCTCTTTCATGATTTTTGATATAGTAAGTTAATACAAGCATCTAGGTATAATTGAACCAAGATGACCGGAGTATTGCTTGCATAAACAGACAAGAGTTAATCCTTTTCCCATGCAAATTCTGAAATATCATCCATGATACATAGGAGAACATGTCTCGTGACCAATTTACATAGTACTAATGATTTCCTCGCAAACAGCAGACAAAAAAAAATCATACTCCTTCCTTGCTTTTCTAGTTCGGTACATCATCGAATTGCTCCAGAGATATGATAGAAAATCAAACAACCATTCAAATCTTGCCTAAAATATTTCAAACATTATTCACATTAAGATCATCCAAGTTTGGTTATCATCATTGATATTCTCATTTCGATAGTTATTTGGATCATGTTGTTTCGATTTCCATTGACATTGAATAAACATGTTGTAGTTGATTTGATACGGCAATGTTTGCTGTGTTTTGGTAAATCGTTTTTGTGTCTATTTGCAATGTTCGAAAAGCTTGTAGCCCCTCTCTTCTTCAGTCTATGTTTCTGCATTTTGCCCCCAGTGTAAAACACAACCTAAAGAGTATGGATATGTACTAATTTCATCAAGCCATGATGAAACATAAGAATCCCCATCATATGATATGGATATGAAAGATATATACAGAGGATAGATATGTATGGATAATGCCAAAAGTGAAAACAAGACATAAACTAATAAATGAAGGAGCCTATTTTGATCACAAGTAGCGCCTATTTACCAGGTTTTCACCACTTGTCTTTATTGCACTTTTTT
>VDFB02030318.1:0-24547 GCA_007258455.2 Sequoia sempervirens
AGGGAATGTATCTTAGATGTATTAGAGTGAAGCGGTAAGCATTATTGTATATACTTTGAATCAAGTAAATGTGAATGGTATTTCTGGTAAGGCCCCTTATGAATTATGGTTCAGTTACAAGCCTAATATTAAGTATTTCAAGATCTTTGGAAGCAAATGCTATATTAGGAGAGATGATGATATAGGAAAGTTTGATGCTAGAAGCGATGAAGGGATCTTCCTAGGTTACTCCACAAAGAGCAAGGCATACTGATGCTATAATAAAATACTGAGAAAGATTGTTGAGAGTGCAAATGTTAGAGTTGACGAGGACTTTATTAAATCATCCAGACGATGTAGCTACAATTCAAATGAAAACAACACAAATCAAGGGAAGAACACTCAAACACTGAATCTACTTTATATTATTCCATATCTTTTGGTGAAGCAACCATAAGTTGTTCTAGAAAATCAAGGCAGTCAGGAAGCACAGACAAGTGCAAGTGTAGAAGAAAGTTCAGAAGACACAGAAGTCCAAGAAATTCCCAAGACTCCAAGGTATGTAAAGTTGAATCACTCTGAAAGTCAAATCATAGGAGATAAGAGAAAAGGAGTGCAAAGTAGAAGAAAAATTGCAAAAGAATATTGTCTGATTTCCAAGATTGAACCTAAGAGTGTCACTGAAGCCTGTCAAGATGAACACTAGCTGGAAGCCATGAAAGAAGAACTGACACAAATTGAAAAGAATGCCACATGGACACTGGTTCCTAGGCCCAAAGACAAGAATGTGATTGGTACTAAGTGGGTATTTAGAAACAAGCTGAATGAGGAAGGTGAAGTGGTCTAGAATAAGGAAAGACTGGTATGTAAAGGGTACTCTCAAGTGGAAGGTATTGATTTCAAAGAAACCTTTGCCCCTATTGCTAGAATTGAAGCAATAAGATTATTTCTTGCTTATGTTGCTTATAAGAACTATAAAGTCTATCAGATGGATGTAAAGTCTGCATTTCTGAATGGGGAACTAGAAGAAGAAGTGTACATTGAATAATCAGATGGATTTCAGCTAATAGATAAGGAAGATATGGTTTGTAGATTGAAGAAAGCTCTGCATGGACTCAAACAAGCCCCCAGAGCCTGGTACGCCAGATTGGACAAATATCTATTGAAGATTGGATTCACTAAAGGTACTATTGATAGTAACTTATAATTCAAATTAGATCATGATAAGGATTTAATCATAGAAGTCTTTGTTGATGACATCATTTTTGGTGGAGATGATAATATATGCATGAAGTTTTTTGATGAGATGAAGAGTGAATTTGAGATGAGCATGATTGGTGAAATGAAGTTCTTTCTGGGATTACAAATTACATAGTTGGACCAGGGGATTTTCATAGCTCAGTCCAAATATGTGAAAGAACTGTTGAAGAAGTTTGGAATGAAAGACTCCAAACCTGTTGGTACTCCCATGGTAACCGAATGTAAGTTGACTCAGAATGATGACTCTCCTAAGGAAATTCAAACCAGATATAGGTCAATGATCGGTGGATTTCTCTACTTGACTCATAATAGACCAAATATTATGAATGTTGTATGTATGGTCACTATATTTCAAGCTGATCCAAAAGAATCACATGTGACTGTTGTTAAAAGAATCTTTAGATATTTGAAATGAAAAGTTGACTTTGGACTTTGGTATCCAAAGGATGATGATCTCACTTTGTGTGCATACACTGATGCTGATTGGGCTGGTGATGTGGATGACAAAAAAAGTACTAGTGGTGGTGATTTCTTCTTAGGGAAGAAGCTGGTATCCTGGTTAAGTAAAAAGAAAAACTCAATTTCTCTATCTACTGCCAAAGCATAATATATTGTTGCTGCCAATAATTGTACTAGAGTGATATGGATGAAATAAATGTTGAGAGATATCAAAGTAATATATGAAGAGCATATTGCCATATGCTATGACAACTCAAGCGCAATAAATATATCTGTTACCTATTTTTAGCTACAACTCAAAATAGGTAGAGCTGAATTGCATTATCATTAAGAGGCACATAGAGTTTCAAATTTTGCTGCTAAGTACATGTAATCATTAAAAAAACCAGATTATATTTTATTTTTCAGTTTTATTATGCAAAGTATTTGTAACAGAAAATTAGACATTTGCATAACAAATGTTTTTTTATTCATATTGTAAAGATCAAGTTCCCACACAAGCTGTGGGAGTAGCTTAGTTTGATTTACATAATCAAATGATAGGTACAAGAACAGATTGTAAATTGTTCAACTGTAGAAAATATAAACACAGAAAGGAGGGTGGTTCATCATTTCCTATAATAATGAAGCCATTGATACTTGATATCTTTGACCGGTGTTGTTAAAGCTTTCCAGGTTCCCCGACTCCAGTCTTTTTAAGTTGTCCTACAAGATGGATAGAAAAATGATGTTAGAGATTGACTCTAAGCAACGATGAATCAAGATCAATCCTATGCCTACATTGCCAATAGGAATATAATCTACATCTATTCAAGCATATATCAAATGATTAGGTTATCAAAGAGCAAGGATCATTGGAAGCTTTTAGCTTCATTATGTTTTGCTAATACATTTGATTAATGTGCAAATATAGGTATAATCAAATTATATTACCAACAAATGTCGTTATGAGTGGTGAGAAATGTGGCTCCCACAAGGGTTGAGCCCAACTCATAAACAATGACATGGGACAGAAGTATGGAATAAAAGTAATCATCATTTTCCATGAATGGGAAGTTGATCAAGCATCATCATCTAGTGAACAAGCATACATATTTCAAGTGCCAAGTCATCTAAAAAAGAAGTAGTTCTCTAACAAGGAGTGACATTGATGGCAGATTTAAAATAACATAGTGCCCACTATCATCAAAAGGACAACAGTCAAGTCATATAAACATATTTAAGATCCCAAGGAGAAAGAAATCAAGAACATTTTCTTTGAGATAGTCAATATTACTCACAAAAGGAGTAATTAAAACATGAATGTGATGCTTTGAGGAAAACAAAATATACTTAATTAGGCCATGCTCTTGTCTTAGGGGTGTCATGTTTTTAATCAAGACTCCACACAACAAAGGGATGCAAGAAATCAGTCCTTGCCAAGTGAAAATGATAAATGAAGCATAAAAAATGATACTTGTACATTGAAAGTGCCATGAAATTTATCTAGAATAATTACTCAGGCATGTTTCAGTTGTGTTGTCTTAATAGGAAAATTATAACATTAGAGTTGATAACACTTTCAATGCATCTCAAATTCTAATGGTACATAGGCTCTAAACTCTAAGTATTATGCATAAGGATCACACCCTCAACATAGAGAAAGAGCTACAAACCCATAATGGAGGACGATCTTGCAGCACAACAAAAAACATAGAAGCTCATGGCCACTCATTTTTATAAGTCTATAGAGAAAGAATGAAATAATTTGGACTTTTGAAGAGTTTTTTTTAAAAATTCAGCTGTGAAAATACAAAGGAAAACCCTCGAATATATCCAGAGAAAAATCTTCAACTTTCATTATTTCTAGCAGCTATAAAAACTATTGCTTAAAGACATGAGTGACATGGAGGTCGCGACCTATAAAGACATGATGAAATGCATTCAATATTCCATAGGAAAAGATATATTTGTTGCGCATTCTTAGCGGCTCACTGAGAAGATAAACAAATTTACAATGCACAGAGCATACATTTTATGCTTCACAAATAATAATTTAAGCTTCAAAAACTAAACAATAGAGGTAGAATGGCAGATAGAAGCCGTGGCTTCTTGCTCTTATTAACAATCACAAAGCTTTCAGTTGAGGAAGAACAAACTTACCTTCATTTCTTCTCAGGAAAATGTACTCAAACCCGCGGCCAACTCCATCTCATGGCGGAATATAAGATTAGAGTGAAAGACATCAACAGAAGAATAAGAAGGCCGAAAATTGCTTCTAAAATGAGGGTCGACGCCCAAATTTGTGACAAAAGTTACCTGTACATTTCTTTTGCCTCAGAATCTCTATGCAATCTCACAAAAATAGTGAAGAATGGTGTAGCTCGAATGGTAAAAGGAAAGCTCCAAACCCCTACTGGCAGAATGGTAGCGCCCAGCAGAATGGAAGGATAGAAAAAAATCAGAAGACCAAATGAATATTGGCCATAGTTTTCTCCTTTAGGGTTTCTAAACCCTAAGATTGATAGTTTAGTGAAAGGCATTTTTTCCTTCATATTTTAAGAAAATCCTTTCATAACTCTAATGCCATATTCCTTAATCTTTGGCCTCCTTTGCATGTTACAGAAAAAATCAAAACCTTTAAAGTCTTGTTTTAAAATATCTTGTTGCCTTTTAAGCATGGTCAAGCAAATGCACTGTTTTGCTCTATTTTTATAAATGTAAAACATTTATTTAAAGTGATGTAGTTTATAAATCACTTTAATAAATGTTATCTATTGAGCAAACTAAGAATAAGTAGCATTGTTTTCAAAAAAACTAATCATGCATAAATGGGAAATAGATAACTAAAGAAGGCACAAATGTAGGAGGACTTTTAAGTTTTGAGTAAGGTTATTATTTTATTAACCTTAATGTTTATGTTTTTCATTATACATTGTAAAGTTAATTGATTAAATGATAAATTATAAATCATTTAATTAATTCAACTATTTTTAGATGCAAACATAAACATTAAGTGAGGATGGATTTTGATTAAGTCGATGATGCATGTAATGTGCTTAAAATAGATTGTGCATGGAGTGATAAATATTGAAAATTCTAAATTTTTTTTTGCTCATGCATAAGGTGGAACTTCAGTGTTTAGTTCATGCAAATAGTGAGGCTCTGCTTTCAGTTCCATGTCAATTTATAGGATATTTTGGTCATGTGCATTGAGAAGTGGAGTTTTCTAGGCACAGAGAGTAGTTTGCTTCAATTTTGGGCTATTTTTATCAAGATTTTCTCTTCTACTCGGATTTCACATTGGAGATGTTGTTTTCACTTCAGTTCTTATTCAGTTCTATTATTGGCTGCTTTGTGCATGCCTTTTGTATATATTGGAAAATGTTAGTCTTTTTCCTCTAGTTCTTGTTTTTTAGCCTTTGCATTCTGCAAAGAGAAATATCAAGTAACTCATTTTTTTTTCCAGTTTTCAGATTAATACAGTAGCAGGTTTACAAGTTTATTTTGGTGTCATTTTGGAAAGATTCCTTCGATTTCGGTGAAATCAAAAGTTTTCCTTGTCATTATGATGTTTTTATGGATGATTTGATGAAGTTTTACTATGTTTAATATCAAAACCTTTAAAAGTATTGTCTCATTTATATTTGCATGCATTCAAAATAGTGAAAATCATAGGTCTAGGCTTGTGTAATAGAATAATCTATTCTTCTTTGCTGAGAAAAGTTTTTTTTCCTTCAAAAGTGCTTTATTCAAGCCTTCCTTAGAATCATTTTTGTTGTCAAACTATCAAATTGACTTTTGTGGATAGTTTTTTTGAATTTCATTGTGAATCATAATTGCAGGTCTTTATCAATTAGGTGTATCATTGTCAATTTACAGTTTTACGTGCATTTATTACAATCCTTCTATCCCTTTTCCAGCACAAGTTACCCCGTTATCAATTTGATAATCATATAGGAACCTGCCTAGAATCTGGATGTCTATCTTCGCCATAGGAATACCCACAGCCTGAAGATAGTTTCCATGTTTCAATAGATTGTTGAATTTAGTCATTCAAGCATTTGGGTGAAATCCATTTGACAACAATTTTTGGCACGCCCAGTGGGACTCTGAATCATGCTTCAAAGAAAGAATTCAAGAGTTTAAGTTGTTTTTCTGGTATATATAGCAACGAGTTTTACCTTTCAGAGGTTATAGATTATACTTGGTGACTCTAAGCACAATCCACCGGTTTTAGCAGACGAAGTGCTGGTATGTTTCAAATACAAGTTTAATATTTTGATTTCTAGCATTTATATGAATAGAAATGACAGATTTTAATGGATATCATGTATACCCACCCCCTTACTATGAAAATATTGTTAACCAATCACCCTATCAGCCATATCAAGTCATTATTCCAAACAACCATGCAAAAGTTAGATATCTACATGCTCAACATGCTTACCTCCCACCCACCCCTGCTCAACCTTCATATCAAAGTTTATATGTCCAAAATCATCTCCAAGAGGTTGAGGATACAAAGAATAGCATGAATGACACCAAGGACATATTTTTAAACATCATGAAGCAAATGGAAGAGTTCAGGAGGCAACAAGACCTTGATTTGCAGCAACTAGAGTTAGACTATCAGGCCTACCTTCATGAGCAGGAATTGAAGACTCAGTGGATAAATCTTGAAGAAAGGCTCGAGAGGGATTTAGCTGTGAAAGAAGAGAAGATGAGGTTTTTGTTTGCTCAAAATCATGAGGTCCAAACAACTCCCTTCATTCCAGATCATCCCTTTCAAGTCGAGATTCAACCCTTTCAAGATGAGGCTAAGTAACCCATTGATCAGGATAGCTCACTTATCATGGAGAAGATTAAAAATGTAAATCCATTGCATTTATCTTTGGAGGTTTACCATTTAGAGCAGCCAAAGATTGAACAGGAACAAGGGGTTGTAGAATCCAAACCAATTAAAGTTCCAAGTTTTAGGAGTGCTCCTCCAATAAAACAGTCAATTCATAGTCAAGAGTAGGCTGAAACACACTATAATGAACTTAGTGATCCTACTTTAGTAGATGAAGGTTCTTGTAGTCCCTTTCATGCCAACAAATCAGAAAAATCACATGTGAAGCAAGAGGTTGGTGTTGTTTATAGTGTGTTTCCAGCAAAAAATGAACACAACGCATGTGTAGAGAAGGTTAGTTCAAGCTTAATATTAAATCCTTTGCACTTTGATTCGTTTGAGAAGTTTTCTAATGTTGTTTATGAGAATGAGAGTAGAATGAAAAGGCTACAAGGTGAAATTTTTATGCTGCAAAAGAAAATTGTCTAGATTTCATTGGAAAAGACACTACCTGAGGAGGATGATTCAATTTATTTATTTAACCAACTACCTAGATTTATTGATAGTGAGGAAGACAACATGCAAATGCTCAATTTACCTACTATTTAGAAACAACAAGAGAATGCTAAAAAATTTCATGAGTTACTTGTCCATGAAAGAAAGGATGTTAGTCTTGTTTTGCAATCTGACAAGCTTGTTTTACATAAAGATAAATCAGATCAACTTTTTTTTAAAAATGAAGCATCTAATTTACTTTCAAAACTCCCTTTGTATTACATTGAAGAAAGTTGTAGTTAGATAAAAGATAATTCTCGTATACAACAAAAAGAAAATCAGGATGAGGACTCATTTTGGGATGATCTAGAAGTATTTGTGTCAAGTATGGATGCCAATCATTCACCTTCAGACAAGACAAACTAGGAACAACAAGTTATTGTTAAGGAAATAGTTGTTGAACAACAACAAGAGCATGAAAATCATCCAGATGCAGAGCAAATCCATGAGGATGGCATTGTGGAGGAGATTCAAGGCTTAAAGGTTGATACAGATAAAGGTTTGGTTCAGGTAGAGCAACAAAATCAGCAAACCATGGATTTCCAAGAGGTTTGCAATCCACATCATTAGGTAGATGAACCAATTGCTCTTTCTCTTGTTCCTCATGAATTGAATGCAACTAATCAGTTTGGTATGGTGGTTAAGGATTCAGTTGAAAAGATACAAACCAGCAATGAAAATCCAAAGATTAACATCTTGAGAGGATGCCCAATCACATATCTCTCCATAATAAAAGCAAAGCATGAAGAGGTTGCTCAAGAAGAGAAAATTGCAGCCCAAGAGAGGCAAGCTTCGCTCGCATATCCACTTTAGGAAAATTACATACATAATCAACTTATTGAGGTAGGAGGCCTTGTTTTCATCTTTGAAGAATTGTTGATTTGATGGTAGAGCATATCTTCATTCTTCATCTCTTCTTAGCTATCTTCAAGTTTGTAAAGAATCCTCTATTTTTAAGGAAGGGCAGCTATTTCTCACAACCAATAAATGGCTATGTCTGAGCACTAACACTGTTGGTTAGTGTAGGGTAGGATAACTTTCAAAATAATAAGTACTTATTGCACAGTAGTTTTCAATTTTAGTTATGCTTTCAATAAGTGCCTCGTGGCACGTTTTCAATTTAGTATTGTTATGCTTTCAATAAAGTGCAATTGTTGCACGTGGTTTTCAAACTTTGTCTTAAATAGAGTTTCAGTAGTTTCTTTCAATTTGTGTGGTTTGTAGTTGAGTTACAAGTTTTTCCAAGTGAAAACATAGCAAGAATGGACTCCATGCCCAATGGATAAGCTACATAACTGGTCTATGGTGTTTAACAGGAAAACACTCCGCAAAGGTCGCCAAATTGTTACCTAATTTTAGCTACAACTCAAAATAGGTAGAGCTGAATTGCATTTATCATTAAGAGGCACATAGAGTTTCAAATTTTGCTGCTAAGTACGTGTCATCATTAAAAAAATAATATTACATTTGATTTTCAGTTTTATTATGCAAAGTATTTGTAACAAAAATTAGACATTGGTGGAGGAGCACCCAAGGCCTTCAAGGAGTTGTTCAAGAGCCAAGAGTTTGCAAGGGTTAGGAGGACCTATCCATTATATCAAAACATCAACTATGACCTTTTGAAGCCTATAATGGCATTTGGAGAGGATAAATGCAATGAGAGAGTCAACTGTCCTAAGGGTCCTGATAAGGATCCTAGGACCAAAATGCAATATAAAGGGAAAATCATGTTCTAGGGGTTTGATTAGTAATCTAATGCTTTAATTAGGTCAAATAAGGTTGGACATTGAAGATCCAATGGTTTTTAGATAATAGAATTTAATAAATTTCAAGATTGTAATTTCAAATTTTTGAATTTCACTTTAGGCGGGAAAAGGAGTTTTAGGTGTTTTAGAGGTAATTATGCATTGTAATCAATTCCAATCAGTTGGATCAGTTGGGGATGGTTCTATAACCCAAAAATGGTCATTTTTATGGAGGTTGGGCGTTTGGAGAAGTGACTGTACGGACTGCTACAGAAAATAGTGAAAAAACATAGTTTTCTTGCATTTTCTTGAGTCTTTTTGATGATCTATTGATTCCTTTTGAATTTATAATCAATTGGATGGTTCAAGAACCTGTATTTACTTTCAATTAACCTCTTGAATGATCTGATACACGTTTATAATCAGTTCTTTGCATTATATTGCTGACTGTCCTAAAAAAAGTGCAGATTTTTCACTAATTTTGGTGATTTTCATGGATGATTGATCCATTTCAAGGTAAATGCTGTTGTGACCTGTGAAATGGATCATTCCTAACATGTATCATACATATTTAACCAACTAATGTGCAGGAAGGAAGAATATCAAGGTGTACACCAAGTTGTCAAAGGGAAAGTGCTTGAAGATGGAGGCTAGGGTGTAGCAGCAGAAGATCTGCCTTAATGAGGGGAATGTTTTTGTTTGGATCAGACTAAATATGTTGTCCTAATGGTTTAGAGTCAATGAGAAAGTTTTGGAAGTGATTGGAAGGTTAGTTTTCAAGAAGCCCTAGTTTTTTAGGCAAGTTAAGGAGGGTTTTGTTTGGAGCATGTTAGAGGTGTCATAGAGGTCTAAAAACTTGGATTCCTTGGTTTTGAGTCATTTTAAGGGACTGTTGAAAGTTTCATGGTCAGGGGTTGACTTTAAAGAGGGGTTGCTTTGAAAAGAGGGCTAATTAGGCCTAAATTTGAGGAAACAACAGATTTTTGATTGGTGTGCTCCAAAACAAGTGCCATCAAGAATCTAGTATGTTATGTATCATCACAAACAACATCTGGTTCAATCATTATTTTGGAGGTTCCTTTGGAAAGTTTGAGTGCAAAGTCAAAAATCCTTCGCTAGAGGCCTAGTTGGGCTAGTAGCCTAGTTAAGGTGAAAATTTGGTTTTGTGTCTAATCAAAGGGTTGGGCTTTGAAATCATTCAAAACAAGTTTTTTTGGGTCTCTTAAGAGTGTTCCTAGGGTTTGGGTCCATAAGGAAGGAAAATAAGCTCATTTGGTGCATTATTGAGGTTTGTCTCCATCGAGTTCCCGGGAGAGTGGTTGAGATTGGTCTTTGCAACCTTGAGAACTTTGTATTTCAAAGTCCCGACCCTCTCATCGAGTGGTATCAAAGCAGTGAGTAGGTCCTTTAGGGATTGGAGAATCAACAATGGCACCAAAAAATCAATTGGCAAGAGAGTTGGAAGAGTTGAAGGAGATCTTGGAAAGGGAGAGAAGAGAAAGAAGGGAACAAGAAGCAGCAAGAGAGCAGGCCAGAGCAAGAGAAGAAAGGCAATGGAGAAGGGAGAGAGAGACCATGCAAGCAAGGATAAATAACCTTGAGAGGAGTAGGAGGAGAGAAGAGCAAGAAAACCAAGAAGATAATGATGAAGAAGAAGAGTATGTGAGGGTAAATCAAGAACAACAAGCAGATGAGATAGAGGACCCTGAGGAAAGGAGGTTACTGAGATTGTTGAAGGTAGTACAAGGTCATGGAGGAAAGAGCCACATAGACTTGCCTATCTATCAAGGGAAGATGGATAGTGAAGAGGTGTTGGGATGGCTTGATGCCTTAGAAAACTACTTTGAGTTTGAGGAGATGGATGAAGAGAGGAAGGTTAAGTTTGCCAAAACCAAGTTGAGAGGCACAGCATTGACATGGTGGACTAGTTTTCAAAATGATAGGATGGCTAGAGGATTGGAAAAAGTCTCTACATGGGCAAGGATGAAGAGTTTGTTCAAAGAGCAATTCCTACCATCTGATTATACCATTCATGTGAAAAGGATGAGGCAAAATTTAAAGCAAAAGGACATGGATGTGATGTCTATACTCCAGAAATTTCACAAAGCTTAGTAACGAGGAGGCGAAGAAGAGGATGAGAAAATAGCCGTGCATATCAATGGCTTGAGGTACACCCACAAGATGAGATTGGTTTGTAAATTGCCAAGGACATTAGGAGAATGTTTCAATTGGCCAATAGAGCAGAAGAAAAGGTGAAGAGGAAGCAAGAAAGATCAAGCAATGGTGGGAAGAGGAGGTAGTTCAAATGAAGTAGGTAATAGAGAACAAGGACAAGAAGAATGAAAAGAGCAAACAATGACAAAAGGCAAAGAGGCATTTTATCAAAGAGGTGGGATACACCCTAGAGAGGAGGCAGATTTGGACAAGGTAGAGGACCACCGCCGTGTATATGTTTACCTGTAATGAACTGTGGAATTTTCTTTTCAAGTGTCCTAAATGGGAAACAAGCCGATGTGGGTAGAGATAGGAGAGCTAACTCTTGGTACAAGAAGAAGAAGAAGACAAGAAGGAGGGAGCCAAAAACATTCATGGCAGACCCTGTGACTGATGGTGAGTTTCTCATGATCAAGCAAGGAGAAAGGCTTCATCAAGAACCAAAGGTAACTATTTTCAAAACAAATTGTCTCAGTCATGGTAAGATCTACAGATTGCTCATAGATTCAGGGTCACATAGCAATTTAGCTTCACTTGATATGATAACCAAGCTAGGGATTGAAACATTTGATCATCCTACTCCCTACAAGGCCACTTGGGTAACTCAAGGACAACATGTAGAGATTGGTAAGAGAGATTTTGTTGATTTCTCAATTGGATCATATCATGATAGGGTGCTTTGTGATGTCATTCCAATGACTTGTGGTCATATCATCTTGGGAAGACCATGGCAGTATGCTAGAAGGACATTGCATGATGGATTTCTTAACACATATTTGGTTCACAAAGGAGATGTTAGATACAAATTAGTGCCTTTGCCTTTGGAGCAGTCTAATGATAGTTTTGTGATTTGTTTTGAGAAGAGTTTGCAGGTGAAAAAGCAGGGTGAAACAGGGGAAGACATTGGTAGATTGAGAAAAGACAAGTTGCAGCAGGGTTGTGAAGGAGACAGTCCTAAAAATCAGAATTTGTGGGACTTGAACAGTCTTAAGGTAGGGAATATTGAATGCCCTATAGTTGAGGGTGATAGAGGTGATGTCATTTCACAAAGGAGATAGGGGAATGAAGGCAGAAACAGGGTACAAGGGCAGGTTGAGATCAAACAGCTAAGAGGGCAGTCTCATCAATGTTTTGATTCTGTCAAGAATGCAGATTGGCAGAAGAGGAAGACAGTGACTTTGGGAGACTACATACCTTCTCATTGGAAGAGGAAAACATATGAGAGCAAGGGGTCTTTTGGTGGCAACACATGGGATACTTCTTGGGGCAAGAATTCTTTCTTTCTTGGGGAGAATGGTGCAGGAGCACCCAAGGCCTTCAAGGAGTTGTTCAAGAGCCAGGAGTTTGCAAGGGTCAGGAGGACCTATCCATTATATCAAAACATCAACTATGACCTTTTGAAGCCTATAATGGCATTTGGAGAGGATAAATGCAATGAGAGAGTCAACTGTCCTAAGGGTCCTGATAAGGATCCTAGGACCAAAATGCAATATAAAGGGAAAATCATGTTCTAGGGGTTTGATTAGTAATCTAATGCTTTAATTAGGTCAAATAAGGTTGGACATTGAAGATCCAATGGTTTTTAGATAATAGAATTTAATAAATTTCAAGATTGTAATTTCAAATTTTTGAATTTCACTTTAGGCGGGAAAAGGAGTTTTAGGTGTTTTAGAGGTAATTATGCATTGTAATCAATTCCAATCAGTTGGATCAGTTGGGGGATGGTTCTATAACCCAAAAATGGTCATTTGTATGGAGGTTGGGCATTTGGAGAAGTGACTGTACGGACTGCTACAGAAAATAGTGAAAAAACATAGTTTTCTTGCATTTTCTTGAGTCTTTTTGATGATCTATTGATTCCTTTTGAATTTCTAATCAATTGGATGGTTCAAGAACCTGTATTTACTTTCAATTAACCTCTTGAATGATCTGATACACGTTTATAATCAGTTCTTTGCATTATATTGCTGACTGTCCTAAAAAAAGTGCAGATTTTTCACTAATTTTGGTGATTTTCATGGATGATTGATCCATTTCAAGGTAGAATGCTGCTGTGACCTATGAAATGGATCATTCCTAACATGTATCATACAGATTTAACCAACTAATGTGCAGGAAGGAAGAATATCAAGGTGTACACCAAGTTGTCAAAGGGAAAAGTGCTTGAAGATGGAGGCTAGGGTGTAGCAGCAGAAGATCTGCCTTAATGAGGGGCATGTTTTTGAGTTTGGATCAACTAAATATGTTGTCCTAATGGTGTAGAGTCAATGAGAAAGTTTTGGAAGTGATTGGAAGGTTAGTTTTCAAGAAGCCCTAGTTTTTGAGGCAAGTTAAGGAGGGGTTTGTGTTTGAGCATGTTAGAGGTGTCATAGAGGTCTAAAAACTTGGATTCCTTGGTTTTGAGTCATTTTAAGGGACTTTTGAAAGTTTCATGGTCAGGGGTTGAGTTTAAAGAGGGGTTGCTTTGAAAAAGAGGGCTAATTAGGCCTAAATTTGAGGAAACAACAGATTTTTGATTGGTGTGCTCCAAAACAAGTGCCATCAAGAATATAGTATGTTATGTATCATCACAAACCACATCTGGTTCAATCATTATTTTGGAGGTTCCTTTGGAAAGTTTGAGTGCAAAGTCAAAAATCCTTCGCTAGAGGCCTAGTTGGGCTAGTAGCCTAGTTAAGGTGAAAAATTGGTTTTGTGTCTAAGTCAAAGGGTTGGGCTTTGAAATCATTCAAAACAAGTTTTTTTGGTCTCTTAAGAGTGTTCCTAGGGTTTGGGTCCATAAGGAAGGCAAATAAGTCATTTGGTGCATTATTGAGGTTTGTCTCCATCAGAGTGCCTGGAAGAGTGGTTGAGATTGTGTCTTGCAAACCTTGAGAACTTTGTGTTTCTTTCAAAGTCCCACCCTCGCATCGACATTTGCATAACAAATGTTGTTTTATTCATATTGTAAAGATCAAGGTCCCACACAAGCCATGGGAGTAGCTTAGTTTGATTTACATAATCAAATTATAGGTACAAGAATAGATTGTAAACTATACAACTGTAGAAAATATAAACACATAAAGGAGGGTGGTTCATCATTGCCTATAATAATGAAGCCATTGATACTTGATATCTTTGACCGGTGTTGTTAAAGCTTTCCAGGTTCCCCGACTCTAGTCTTCTTAAGTTGTCCTACAGGATGGATATAAATGATGTTAGAGATTGACTCTAAGCAACGATGAATCAAGATCAATCCTATGCCTACATTGCCAACAAGAATATAATCTACATCTATTCAAGCATATATCAAATGATTAGGTTATCAAAGAGCAAGGATCATTGGAAGCTTTCAGCTTCGTTATGTTTTGCTAATACATTTGATTCCTATGTAGATATAGGTATAATTAGATCATATTACCAACATATGTTGTTATGAGTGGTGAGAAATGTGGCTCCCACAAGGGTTGAGCCCAACTCATAAACAATGACATGGGACAATAGTATGTAATAAAAGTAATCATCATTTTCCATGAATGAGCAGTTGATCAAGCATCATCATCTAGTGAACATGCATACATATTTCAAGTGCCAAGTCATCTAAAAAAGAAGCAGTTCTCTAACAAGGAGTGACATTGATGGTAGATTTAAAATAGCATAGTGCCCACTATCATCAAAAGGACAACAATCAAGTCATATAAACAGATTTAATATCCCAAGGAGAAAGCAATCAAGAACATTTGCTTTGAGATAGTCAATATTACTCACAAAAGGAGTATTTAAAACATGAATGTGATGCTTTGAGGAAAACAAAAGATACTTAATTAGGCCATGCTCTTGTCTCAGGGGTGTCATGTTGTTAATCAAGACTCCACACAGCAAATGGATGCAATAAATCAGTCCTTGCCAAGTGACAATGATAAATGAAGCATAAACAATGATACTTGTACATTGAAAGTTCCATGAAATTTATCTAGAATAATTACTCAGGCGTGTTTCAGTTGTGCTATCTTAATAGGAAAATTATAACATCAGATTTGATAGCACTTTCAATGTATCTCAAATTCTGATGGTACATAGACTCTAAACTCTAAGTATTATGCATAAGGATCACACCCTCAACATAGAGAAAGAGCTACAAACTCATAATGGAGGTCGATCTTGCAGCACAACAAAAAACATAGAAGCTCATGGCCACTCATTTTTATAAGTCTATAGAGAAAGAAAAAAATAATTTGGAGTTTTGAAGAGTTTTTTTAAAACATTCAGCTGTGAAATACAAAGGAAAACCCTCGAATATATCTAGAGAACAATCTTCAACTTTCATTATTTCTAGTAGCTGCAAAAACTATGGAAGATGCTTAAAGACAAGAGTGACATGGAGGCAACGACCTATAAAGAAATGATGAAATACATTCAATATTCCATAGGAAAAGATATATTTGTTGCGCATTCATAGTGGCTCATAGAGAAGATAAACAAATTTGCAATGATTAGAGCATACATTTTATGCTTGACAAATAATTATTTAAGTTTCAAAAAATAAACAACAGAGGTAGAATGGTAGATAGAAGTTGTGGCTTCTTTCTCTTATTAACAATCACAAAGATTTTGGTTGAGGAAGAACAAACTTACCTTCATTTCTTCTCGGGAAAATGCACTCAAACCCGCGGTCAACTCCATCTAAAATGAGGGTCAATGCCCAAATTTGTGAAAAAAGTTACTTTTGCATTTCTTTTGCCTCATAATCTCTATGCAATCTCACAAAAATAGTGAAGAATGGTGCAAATCAAATGGTAAAAGGAAAGCTCCAAACCCCTATTGGCAGAATGGTGGCACCCAGCAGAATGGAAGGATAGAAAAAAATTAGAAGACCAAATGAATATTGGTCGTAGTTTTCTCCTTTAGGGTTTCTAAACCCTAAGATTGATAGTTTAGTGAAAGGAATTTTTTCCTTCATATTTTAAGAAAATCCTTTCATAACTCTAATGTCATAGGCCTTAATCTTTGGCCTCCTTTGCATGTTTCGAAAAAAATAAAAACCTTTAAAGTCTTGTTTTAAAATATCTTGTTTCCTTTTAAGCATGGTCGAGCAAATACATTGTTTTTCTCTATTTTTATAAATGTAAAACATTTATTTAAAGTGATGTAGTTTATAAATCACTTTAATAAATGTTATCTATTGAGCAAACTAAGAATAAGTAGCATTGTTTTCAAAAAAACTAATCATGCAGAAATGGGAAATAGATAACTAAAGAAGGCACGAATGTAGGAGGACTTTTAAGTTTTGAGTAAGGTTATTATTTTATTAACCTTAATGTTTATGTTTTGCATTATACATTGTAAAGTTAATTGATTAAATGATAAATTATAAATCATTTAATTAATTCAACTATTTTTAGATGCAAACATAAACATTAAGTGAGGATGGAGTTTGATTAAGTCGATGATGCATGTAATGTGCTTAAAATAGATTGCACACGGAGTGATAAATATTGAAAATTCTAAAAAAAAATTCTCATGCATAAGGTGGAACTTCAATGTTTGGTTCATGCAAATAGTGAGGCTTTGCTTTCAATTCCACGTCAGTTTACAAGATATTTTGGTCATGCGCATGGAGAAGTGGAGTTTTCTAGGCACAGAGAGCAGTTTGCTTCAATTTTGGGCTATTTTTATTAGGATTTTCTCTTCTACTCAGATTTCACATTGGAGATGTTTTTTTCACTTAAGTTCTCATTCAGTTCTATTATTGGCTGCTTTGTGCATGCCTTTTGTATATATTTGAAAAATTTAGTCTTTTTTCCTATTTTTTAGCCTTTGTATTCTGCAAAGAGAAATATCATGTAACTCAGTTTTTAGATTAATACAATAGCATGTTTACAAGTTTATTTTGGTGTCATTTTGAAAAGATTCCTTTGATTTTGGTGAAATTAGAAGTCTGCCTTGTCATTATGATGTTTTTATGAATGATTTGATGAAGTTTTATTGTGTTTAATATGAAAACCTTTAAAATTATTGTATCATTTATATTTGCATGCATTCAAAATAATGAAAATCACAGGTCTAGGGTTGTGTAATAGAATAATCTATTCTTCTTTGTTGAGAAAACTCTATTTTCCTTCAAAATTTGTTTATTCAAGCCTTCCTTAGAATCATTTTTGTGGTCAAACTATCGAATTGACTTGTGTGGATAGTTTTTCTGAAGTTCATTGTGAATCATAATTGTAGGTCTTTATCAATTAGGTGTATCATCATCAATTTATAGTTTTACGTGCATTTATTACAATCCTTCTATCCCTTTTCTAGCACAAGTTACCCAATTATCAATTTGAGAATCATATAGGAGCCAACCTAGAATCTGGAGGTCTATCTTCGCCATAGGAATACCCACAACCTGAAGATAGTTTCAATGTTTCAACAGATTGTTGAATTTAGCCATTCAAGCGTTCAAGTGCAATATTTTTGACAACAATATCAAGGAATCTAGTGCTACACTCTAAGACTAAACATATATCAATCAAGTTTCATTTCTTGATGGAGAAAGTGAATGAGAAAGATGTCAGATTGGAGTATGTGCCTACCAAAGAATAAATTGCAGATATATTTACTAAGCCATTTCTGAAAGATACTTTTTAGTATCTCAAAGGAATGCTACGAGTAATTACCCCTCCTAATAAGAACTAAATGATGCATTTAATTGCATCAATCTGTGAGCCTCATTGCTATATTATGATTTGGATTCATGTTTTTGTGGCTGCTACTCAGGGGGAGTAGTCAGATGTGTAGATATGTGGTTCAGAGCGTGTGTATGGAAATTTTATGGTTACCTTTGCCATTGATGTCAAAAGGGGAGAAGAGTAATGTGAAAAATCCCTGTGAAGAGATGTGAAAATTGCGAAGAGAAGTGTAGAAGAAGTCAGCATGTTGGGTTGATGGTATTTTTCACATCATGTGTTGCCATCAATGCCAAAGGGGGAGATTGTTGGGAGAATGTTGGATGCTATGGATATGTTGCTGATATGTGGTTGTCATTGATGTCAACAATATTAGCATTTGGTGTATCTATTGTTGTATATGTCGAGGATATTGAGAAAATTATAAGAAAAAGTGTTCTAGGTTCCTAGTAAAACTGTGCAGGTCATGAAGGTGTTTTGTTCTATACGTAAAAGATTAGCTGATTTGGATTAAAGGGTTTATTGTTGAGTATGTCTAGATCATCTATCATAATTTTTAGAGTTTCGTGTGAAGTTTTGTGTGAGTTATGGTTTGATAGTGTTTTTGATGGTCTCTCGCTGTTCCTGAATGAAGATTGTGTGATTTTGGTTTATCTCAGTTGTTGCGAGATGCTTTTTGTTGTTTCTTGGTGTTCTCAAATGTCTCTAGTTCATTCTTTATCTTGTGGTACATCCACTTGATTCGGTGAGCTCGTGATTGAAGATATTTTCTTGCGCATGTTCATTTTTTCATGTTCTTGGCTAACATGTTGATGATAGCGCATTGCGGATGTTCGAGGAAAAATTAATTAAAGTATTGGAGATATTAATTTGGGTCTCCACTATGTTGTGGCCGACCTTGGTGGTTTCGCGTTAAAATTTAGTTGTTAATCTAGGCCGACATTGCAAATATAATTTACTTTCTTGGCCAACCATGTTGTGATGAAATCTCCTGTAGTGGATATATAAGAGCGATTGTGTGATCGGTGGAAAGTATGCTTCGTGTGCTCCTATGTGCGTATGTGCGAATATCATTACTGAGCAGAGTGTGAAGAAGATTGTGTGAAGTGTGAAGAAGTGTTGAGCTTAATTGGAACTGTAATCAAGCTTGAGTAGAAGCTATTTTGTTAGTTCATACTCTTTGGATTTTTAATCCAACTTTGTTGGGCAGTGAGCCCCTTTTGTAATTGAGCAGTGAGCTCTAGGTAGTGTGCCTGAATGCATGTGCATTCCCCTTATTGTTTTTTTCATTATACTTTTAGCAGGGTATAATCTTGTGGACTAACATCCACCATGGTTTTTCCCTAACAGGGTTTCCACATAAAAAATCTTGGTGTTCTTTGTCTCTCTGATGTGTTAATTGCTTATGGTTAATTGTTCATTCATCAGATCTGAGATTAAGGATAAGTTAAGTTAGAGAAAGTTTAAATTTCTGTGACAACTAATTCACCCCCCCTCTCAGTTGTCTGTCCTTGTTTTTCCAACATGATATAGTGAGGCCAGCATCACAGGCCTCCATGCAAAAAGTGTCCTCCTATGAAGCATCTGGTACCATGCCAAGCCCCATCTTGGACTGAACCCTCTGTTACATCTATCAGGAGCCACCAAACCTGAAATAATGACTACAATGATCAATTTGAACGTGGGCACATGACCTCTATACAACTCAAGGTCAATCTGTGATGTAACTAAAGCAATGTCCTCTAGCTCCATCACATCGTGACATGCATCAAGTCTGACATCAACACCATAGATCACATGATTTCCATGTATCAGAAAATGCAGAATACGCCATACATCCTCCAAATTCACCATTGCCTAGCTAGTGGGAAGGTGAAAAGATGAGGTCTCACTATGCCATCTCTCGCACAGAGCAGTCATCATAGGTAAATGTGTCTGGATGACGGTGCATATGCAACATACTAGAGGTCGATCTCTCCCAGGTGCTCCTGGCGTAACTCTGACAAATCACCCAGTCTCTCCAACACGATCGACCTGTGCTTGCGTGACATTAGTGATGGAATGACCTCCATCCACAAAGTGTATGGCATCAGGAAATTGAGGAAATTTGACTCAATTTTGAATTTATAGCTCAAAAAATCACAATAGTGTCGCTATATTCAAATTTCAAATTGTGATGCTCGAAAGCATTTCAAATTGCAAATCACAACATGCGTCACCAAAAACATGGGCGTCGCTATCTAAACTTTGGAAACCCTAACCCTAATTTCTAAATTGGCAAGTGCATCACTATATAATTATGCGTCAAAATTTAAAATTAGAAACCCTAATTTTAAATCACGAATAGTGTCGCCATATAAATATGCGTCACTATAATTCACTTAAGTGTCACTGATTGCAAAATGGGCATTGCTATATAGCGACGCCACAAAAGTTTAAACTTTAAAATGCAATAAATGCATCAAAAAGTCAAATTTCAAATCAAGTTTGGAGTTACATACCGATGGTCCTGTGCTTGGAAGCCACTGATGCTCTCGAAATCGGTTAGAGATGTGTGTGAGAAGCTCTCGCCGTGCCATTCCATTGAAGGGTCAGAGCTCAAAATAACAAGAATCTTTCAAGAATGAATGCACAAATGAATTGGAGTTTTGGCATAATTCTTGCATCGGAACACTACGGCCCTTGGGGAATTGCTTTACCCAACGCTCGAAATCAACCCAAAAATTCAAGAGTATTTTGCTGGTTTCTTGAAGGGCAAAGTCAACTTTATCCTTGTTGGGGCATCTAAAATTAAAAAACAATTTTTTTATTTAAGCAGCAGGTTTTAATCCAAAAGGTGTTATTCTTTTGAACCAAAGCGTGGGGTACCTCTCCTTCGGCAAGGGAATGTGAATAGCGAAAATAATGTCCTAAACGATATCATACACTTGAAACAGGTTTACTAACATCATTTCCTCTTTAAACCCATCCTCTTTCGCTTAATTAATTAAATTAACCTAGTTAATTTAATTATTGGCATCATTTTCGTCCATTAAGGTCTAATTCATCAAAATCGGGTCAATTCACCCCTTTTCATGCTAACACTTCATCTTGTTAAATTAAATAAATCAAAACATTTAATTTAATACCCTAAGTCATCTTATTTAATTAAATAACCCTAAGTTATTTAATTAAAATATCATTTCATCTCTCCCCCATTCATTAAATCATTTAATTTAATGAATAACCCTTTAATTCTTCAAATCCCCTAATTGCATGATTAAACCTTATTTAAATTAACAATTAAACTAATTTTCCTCCAAAAGGGGAATATTCCCATGGAATATTCCTTATCCCTTTTTTGCACAATTAATAATTTCTTTTAATTGTAAAATTCCTTTTATCCTCACCCAAATGAATATTCCAAGGAATACTCTTATTCCTCCATCATTTGAAAAAGGAATATTTTCACTTAGCTTCTAATGCAAGTTTTAACCTTTAACCTTTTGAACAAGTCACCTTTGACTTGTGTGAGTAGGTCAAAAGTGTGTTTGCTTGACGTAAATGTGATCCCTTGATTAAATCGCATCATGCATTCTCATCAGTTGATGAGAATCCATGATCCATGCCTCTTCTTCCTTTCATCCTTGACCGTTGATTAATCTTTTTGATCTCAACCCAAGTCATTTCTCATTTTCTTTCCTATAAATAGAACACTATTTGGAGACAAAGGGATCCATCTTTCAATTTAAAATTTATGTTGTTGATTTCACTTGCATCCACACTCACAATTTACTCACTTTTATCTTGTTTTAGTTTATTTCTAATTGCATAATAGCTTAAAGCATCCATTAATGACTTCCATGCATCCCTTTTAGTTTGTATATGAATTAGGGTTTCCATCTTTTAGCTTAGAGTTAGCTTAGATTAGCTTAGAAATTGCATAATTAGCTCATTTTTAGCATAAAATCATGTTAACTTAGCTTGCATCATGTTTAATTTAGCATAAACTAGGTTTTCATCCATTTATCACAATGGTTTCATCGATTCTCTTCCATAAAATTGATTGAAACATGCTCACTAATCACGAGATTGGGAAAGGGTCATTGTTCTGCATCAACATGACACCAATTTCAAATAGGATAAGTTTCAAATGGGTTAGAGTAGGAATTTAAGTGTTTTCATAGTTTGTAACTTTCAATTTGTATAAATGCTTAGTTTAACTTTTCAATTTGAATGATCTTGTTTGGTAGATTGAGGTTTAATGGATAAATTTTGCTTTGATTCATCATGGATCAAGCGTAATCGACCCACCCTGACGATCCTTGTCTCATAGTACCTACAAAAACCCTTAATTCTATGGAATTATACTTGGTGTGGGTCAATTATTGATAGGTTCCACTTGTAAATTAGGGTAAACCACTAAAAATAAAATCTTATTAGAAGATTATGTAAATATAAAATATTGATTATTTCAATATTTGATTAACCATAAATTAGCCATGTGTGGAAGTATAAATCAACAAACTATAATATTTAAACACATGACACCAGATGCATGCGGGGAAACCCTTTTGAGAAAAAAAACCACCACCAAAGGGAGCACAATTATATACTAATATTTAAAGAAATAGTACACTATAATCAACATAATTATCCCTTTAATCTTAAAAAAAATTGGTAGTACTTGTGTACCTATAAATAACCAATATAATAACTATCTAAGGAAGCCAATTTATAGAGAAGAGTTAAGAGGAAAGCACAAATGGATTCATAAGCACAAACTACTATAATCCATGGTATTGTAGAAACACAATGCCCCTTTGATCAAATAACCAATTCTCTATGAATAGTAGGTATTTCTAATTGCATCTTTAACATCATTTGATTTGGTAGGAACCACTCCCAAGGATATCACTCCAAAATTAAATTAATACCTCAATTATCTGTCATCCATCATGTAAGAAAGATGCTCCACTCTTTTGTCTAGTGCATAAAATAAAGAAAGTGGTAGAAATACATTCAAATCAACTTGTAATTACCATTACCATGCTACGATTTCCTCACAAATATCATTACAACTAATGTTTAAGTAAACTAGGAAAATAATCAAAATAATAATATCCCTCAACCACCTACATGAGAAGGAAAATGTACTTGATATCTTATTATTTGATAATAAAAGAAGGAATTTATACATGAGGCTACGGATCTTTTTGAGAAAAATTGGGATAATGGGAATCTTACCCTTTTTGGTAGGAAAGTTGAGCTCAACTAAAACCTGATAGCTGAAGTGACGGGAATGTCGACAAATGGGAAATTTTTTTTCAGGGATAGGGTTTTTTCTGACGATGTCGTCGTTAGATTTCCTAAAAAAGAAAAAGAAAGACTAAAATTGGTTAAAATTGCTAATAGCTTCTTTGATGCCGACACCATAAAATCCCTGTGGAGAAAGGTCCTACATGTCATCATGGAGTACATAATTGTGGATGGTTGCTTCACCAAGGTCTACGGTTACCACTTTGCCTTGCTCAACCATTTCCACTACAAGGTAAGGGTTTCTTTCCCCTACTATCTTTTCTGCTCTTTGAGGAAATGTTTGGATGACCACCAAAAAAACCCTAGAAGATTCCCTATTTTGCATACTGGTCTAATTAGATTAATCGTGGAGCATTACCAAAAAATTCCCATCCCTGCTAATCTTGAAGCTTCCCCTGACTCTGAGGAAGATGATACTGAACCCAGCTGCTCGGGGTTTTTTCCCAATTTAAGCCCGGCTAGAAATGTCCTTAGTCTGCTTGCTGTCCATTCGGGCAAGAAAAACCCTAACCCTCTTACTGTTAAAGGTTGTGCTATGCCTGAGTCGGGAATCCCCTCCCTTAAAACCAGTTTTGTTGATAAGAATCCCAAGGCTAAAAACCTTGTTTCATACTCCGAAGATTCCCCTGACTCTGAGGCATCTGGTGCTAATAATACTGAACCCTCAGCTGACCCGTCGGTGGATAGAATTGCTAGAACTGGGTCCTTGTTACTCCTGTCCCTGCTAATACTTGTCTCAACACTGATAGGGATCCCTTTGTGGATGTTTTGAATTTAGCTAGAAATAATGTTGATACCCATTTCAAACTTTCGAAATGGACTTTCAATGAAATTAACGAGCTAAAGATAAAAAACTGGGCCACACTAAAACAGCTACTAGAAGAGGTTGGGAGCCAAGGGTTCTTGATGATTGAAAAAAATAGGAATTGAAGCTTGAAAGAATTCTACCGGTCCTGCAATGTACTCGAGGGAATATAAAGCCTGGAAAAAACATAAATATTGAAATTGAGATGGAAAAAATGAAAAATACTATCAAAATTATAGGTGAGAAAAACAATTGGATGGCGAGACACAACGCCATAATCATCAATGCCATGACCAAGAAATTGGACAAAGCCCAACAGGGATCTCTGGTGGTTGATTTGGAGGAAACCAATGAAAGAAACTAGGAGGAGGATGCTGGCATCTCCAAGAGAACCAGGGCCAATCTGAAGAGGAAGGCTCCCCCCACTCCGCAAATGATTCAAACATTTAAGAAGGGTGTTCATGAGATGCAAAATTTGGAGGCAGAGACAAAGTCTATCCTGAAGACTCTGGGTTAGTTGCGGCCAGTTTTTTGTTGGCCTTTCTACTGGCTTTTTTTGACCTTCCTGGTCTTTTGCGCGTGGTTGCTGCTTGTTCTGGTTTTTACCTTTTGTACAGCTGGTCATTTTTGTTGGACTTTTCTTTCCTATCTTTTATGTTGTAAACTTTGTGGTTTTGGGTCCCTGTAAAACCCGTTTTACCCTTTATCAAAAACATTCCCCCCTTATTACATTATTCTTTCAAATGTACTATTGACACAACACAAA
>VDFB02030321.1:0-14813 GCA_007258455.2 Sequoia sempervirens
TCCACCTCCAAAAATTCCTCAATCAAGTAAACATAAACCTTACAAACTCAAGAAGTTGAAATTTCCTTGTTTTGTGTCCAAAAATGAAAAATCTTTACACACACTCCTTAGTCAAGGACTCATAACATTAGCACCTATCAAATAAAATCAAAAAGGAAAAAAGTATAAACTTGTCTCATTGTCAATATCATAGAACTCTTGGGCATAGTAATGATGAGTGTCATACTTTAAAAAGAATCATTAGAAAGTTTGAAACATTTCCAAATTAATATGATCGTGTAATCAATTAACAATTGATCACTTTTCTCCTTGTCATGTGATAGTTTTAGGATCATCATATGCTCACTATTACATGTTTTAAATTTAAATGCAAATCATTTTTTTATATTGCAAACAACACATTCTCATCACTTATCTCAGTGCATCCTTGTCCTACATTTGGGGGAAAGGAATTAGATAAACTTGTCCTAGTACAACACTTGTCTTTGTCCCTTCGGCTCGTTGTCCACCTTTCTCCTATGATGAACAATATTACGATGCAGATGACTTGCTATAGGTTGACTCGCATGTGCCATACTAGTATTTTCTTTGTCTTCTTTTCATGTTTTGTGTGATTGCATGTGTGTAATGTGATCTCTCATTTCATGATACTTGATGTGTATTTATATGTTTGTGAGCCTACTTTGGATTGTCACTCCATTGGTGCAAGGATACAAAGGAAGCGAAACTATCATGACATTATTCTATTTGTATCTACATTCTTCCATCTATCGTAGATATTTATCTTTTCATTTTTCTTGTGTTTTCCTTTAGGGGATGACACAAAGCATTGAGACATTTAGGTCTCTTCCATGTTGACCCAAAAGGCTTATCCTTTGACTTCACTCTCTATGTGTCATTCTTCCTTTGTGCTCATTGTTCCATGAGTTATTTGGGGAATGATGATGATTCCAAGCTCTATTATATCATGGTAGCAAAGACTTATGTTGAACCCAAATCTATGATCCCTTATATGTTATCTTAGGATTTCATATTGGGGACAACCTCCTTTCCATGACATAGCTCTACTTGGAAACATATGTTTGGTATAGGGATTTTTGAATAAATCTCTCATGTATTGGCATTTGTCATTTTTCTACTTTAAAATAATTTCTCATAACATGGTGTTGAGCAATTTTTTTAAAGTGGGGGCATATGCATCCCTGCTCATTGTTTGCATATTCCCTTCAAAGTGTGGTCTTCTTAATTCATGTGATGTGTATTCTTCTTGGTGATATTGGGTTTGATGTCCTGCAAGAGTGTGACCTTTCTTGGCATATGAAATTCCTCTTAGTGGCAATGTTATGGCTTGCATTCCCTAAGGTGTGAATCTTTTATCTCTCGACTAGTCCTCTCTTGGTGGTGATGTCAAACATGATGTTCCCTAAGGTGACACCTTTAATGAACTAAGAAAAACCCCTTTGAATATCCTATCCTATTGCATTTAAAAAAAAATCATGGCCACCAAACATAACACAACTTGCTTGCCAGTGGTGCCTTTTTGCTTTTCATGAGTGTCTAGCATAATACAGCTTGCTAGCTTTGTGGAGCCTTTGACCATTTTTGTGTGGTGCCTTATCAAATTTATCAAGAGATGTAACTTTTGGTATGGTTGATGTATCAAAGCCTATATACTTAGCATGGATTTCCCATCAACCACCTTTTTGTGGGTACATACCAACCTAGTGTGTGTTTCTCACTTTCTTGGGGCTCACCTAGTAGATAATGGATTTTACTAGCCCTTGTGATTATATTTTGTTCGCATAGTGAACAATGGAGTTTTCAATTGTGAATGCATTTTATGGAAAACAACATAACCACGACTAGTCCATCCTTCATTTTCTTTCTTTTATGCATTATTTTTGACATTGCATGGTTTTGCATCTTGTGTTGCTACTATAGGAATGTGTCTCTTTGTTCCTTTGTTGGTTTGTCATGATATTTAGATATTGGGGGCTTGATCACCCTTCTTGACCTTTGTCATCTTATCTTTCCAAGACTTTTACAATTATACCTCTCTTGATTTATTTGTCTACATCAGTGTGAGTTTGAACACAAGTTCATACTCTCACTAAAGTGGGAACCTTTACATTTTCACACTATTTTTGCATCCCCTTAATTAATTGGACTTAATTAAGCCTTTAATTGTCCCAAATAGGAATACACAAGCCTAATTAATTTTATTATCTGAAAGGGAAACCACATTTAATCAATTCCTACACTTAATTACACATTTTGGAAAACGTGTGTCCTAGGTTTAGGACCTAGGATCCATGCACCCAAGGGTGAATGGTTCCTTAAGTCTTGGATCCCATTTTTTTAGTATGTTTTTAGTGGAATTTTAATGATCTAAATTCAAATGGAAAAGGTTAGATTATGATGTTTAATTATTGGGTAATTAAGGAAACACCTATAAATACAAGGTGTTTTTATCAATTCAAATCTAGCACACTTTATGCAAGCATTACAAGAGAAAATATTATTATCAAGAATATTGGAGAGTAGATTTATCAACCATTTATTGCAACATTCAATATCCTAGATCATGATGTCAAGATTTATGTGTGTTCATGCATGTTTTGAGCTAACATTGTGATCTAGGTTTCAAGTTTCAAGAAAGCATTGAAGCATCAAGATATACCAAGAACTCAAGCCATTTCATGCAAGATCCAATCCTTGGAGTGATGTGTTAGACTTTCATCCTCTAAGGGTAGCCATTGAAGGGTTTGGTGAGGTGCAAAAGGCTTTGTTCATTCATCAATTCCTTCATTTTTATCATTATTTCATTATCAAGGTTTAATTACCAAACTAGGGTTTAACCAAGGAAAACCCTTACCCACTAAAAAATAATATCCTCTCTTTATGTGTGCAAGTTTATAGGTGAAGAAGGATTGAAATCGTATCAAAAGTGCAAGTTTGCAAAGTTGTCAAGACATGAAAACTCGCCTACAAGTTTTATTTCCATCTTTTTGATAGCCAAACCTATGGGAATTGGAAGCTTAGATCCGAGATCCAAGGACTACAAAAGGAATTTTTTCAGACCCCTGTAGAGAGACCCATTCACCCCTGGGTGAATATGTCCTTTAGAAGAACTTGAAACCTAGTTTTGGAGCTAGGTAAACACCATCCTAACCTTCTCAAATATGTTGGTTAATGGTTGTTTATGCCAGTGTTATCATAATACTTCATACTCCAAGAGTTAGTTCTCATAGGTTTTGAACGAAACTAAATTCCAAAATTTAAAATGCAATGATTTCAATTGTTTCCATAGATTAATTCTAAAACTTTTATCCACAAATTTCAATGTAATAAATAAAGATCAAGTAAAGACTTTGAAATTAAATGCATATAATAAATTGATCAATAATTTCATCCAAATACATTCAATCATGCTGTAAATAAATTATTAATTCAAAAAAGGATTTAAAGGATTTAAAACAACTTTATTGCTCAGATAATTCACCAGGAATTAATACTTATCTTTGAAATGTGCAGAAGTAATCCCAACTATTGCTGGAATGGTCCTTGGTTCAGCCTCTTCGGTCTGTGAGTAGTCTGGGAGGAAAGCAGACTTGGCTGCTCTACACGAGTGCTGGTTCCACCGGAACAATGCTCAACACTCGTGCCACAAAAACCATGCCCTGGCCAGGACCGTCCTGAGTGCACGCACTTGTACCCCAGGTTGGACACCCACTGTAGGAATGCCCCTTCTCCGTCCTACTCACAGCCTGCTAACCTTGAAACCCTATTCCCACAATGTGCTCAACTTTATTTTCCTCTTTTTTTCATGCCTCAAGAATTTAGTTTTCACGGGTTTTATACAATACAAAGGGTAGTTCCAACCGACACACCCTTTTACAAATAATAATTACATCCCGTGAAAACTCTAATTATTATTTTATTGCATTTTCTTTCTAGAACTATTACATTAGTTCTTATATTTATTTACTTCTTTACTTTTATTCTATTTTCTTTTTCTTTTTCTTCCACTGGAAAGTCTCATAACAACAGTTTTGCTTGTTAAAGAACTTTTTATTCTTTTCCCAAAACTATTGTTCACCATTTATGTCATAAGGTGTTAGATTTATCATGTGTTAGAGAATAATTAATTAAATATTTAATTAATTATTATTCTAATTCTCTTGTACTTAAGATAAACTTAGGTTTTCTTTATTAGTTAACTCAATTCTTTATTTATGTTAATTGTAGAGCTAATATTAGATCAATTCTTCTCATCACACATGATGTTTACACTTGTCATGATCTAATCCCTTTATCATTAGGGTTGATCTTATAAAGCATCCATTCTCTCTTGTGTTATTCATTCTGTAAGTATTTTATTTTTGAGGAATAGCAAATCTTTGTCTTATAGAGCTCTTGAGTAGAAGGTATTTTGATCATTGTTTGATCTCGTGTCTCGTGTTATTCACAAATCTAACATGGTATCAAAGAAAGGATTCAACAAACCCCTTCTCCATTTCTTGAGTTTGTTTCTCATCTAGAGGTACAGGATTGAATTTGGCATTTTTAATGCTTTTTTTGCAATTTTTAGAGGTGGGAAAATTTCAGAGCACTTTGGCACAAAACATACCTCGCCATTGTGTTTGGAGTGGCCAAAAACCTAAAGATCGACTATCATTTTGTGAAAATATGAGAAAGAAATTGAAGTGATTTTTTTGTGGACACATTTTTTGAGATAAAAATTTCGTACTATCATACAAAATTTGTACACCATACAGATTTTTATGCAGTATTGTGTAGCACCATTGATTTCAGTTGGGAAAATAAATCACATGGGTTTCCCAAAAATATATTTTTCTTTTGCAGGTTTAAAAATTTCACGCGGATTTGATTTTTTAAAATAATTTTTTAAAAATATTTGCTCATATTATTTTGATATGACAGAAGAATATTCCTTGCTTTAGCTCTAGATCTTAGAAATTGGGCTTGCATATGTATAGGGGCCAAAATTTTAAGCCCCCTATTTGGTTTTCTAAGGAAAATTGGGTAGTTTTACAAAATCAGGTATATATTGGGCATACAAACTCTATTTTTTGAAAACTTTATATCCTCAAAAAATTGATTCCAAGCCTGTTCTAGATCTATAGGTATTTTTTCCTCATTTTTTATCAAAAACTTTCTATAGTCAGTTGAAGACAACCCTTCTATTATGTGCTTCTGGTGCCATAACTTGGGCAATAAAACTCCATTTTTTGCCAATGAATAAGCATTGGAAAGCTCTTTCAACACTCTACATAGCCATGTAGTCTATTTTTCTAGAATATTCACCAAGTACACATGGATCTCTCTAATGTGATTTTTTATTTTTTAAGTTTTTCTACTCTCAAAGTTGTATTTGGATTTAGTTTTTCCTATTGTGGGGGGGTATATTTCATGCTTTAAGTATCTATATACATCTAAGATTAGAAATACTATACCACACATTATTTTGAAAACCACAACCATCTTGGTAGACACCTCTTCATTTGTACATCTTACACCACACAACTATCATACCTGGAAAGCTCATATGACCAGAATGCTCATGTCTAAGGGTTTATGGTCCACTTTGGATGAAGTACAAATAGCATTGACTCATCAATTTGAGATATTTTAGCATAGGAACAAGATAGATGAGGCTATGGATTTGATTTCACTACATGCTTTACATAGTCTCTTTTTTTATTTGGAGTCTTGCAACACTCCTGGGGCTATATGGATGAGATTCAATGATCTTTTTATCACCATCAATGAGTATAGAGCTCTCAAGAGTGAGAAAAAATTAACATCACTTATACCTAATTCTTACCCCTCCATTGAGGACTTATTTAGAGGTTTAATTCACTCATATCTCTTTTGTAGGGTTGTGGGAAGAATAAAATTGACAAAGAATGTATTTTCTTGATTATGTCTAAGCTTTGAGGTTCATTTCAAGTCTTCTCTTATACTTTCTATTCTATAATGGATGCATTGGGTGATGCATTTACCATGCCTACTTTTGATGTTTTTATGATCGTTTGACTCATGAACAGGCTAAGTTGGTTTAGTTTGAATATCTTTATAGTTCCAAAACTCAAGAATTGGTAGCACAAACATCTAAAGGAGAAGACAAGAAGAAACATAAGCCCAAGATAAATACTTCATCAGGTAGTGAGTTTCTCCAAAACATCTTAGAATTCAAAAAAAAAACCTCAAACCACTCCTTGTTATGATAAGACTCCTAAGTCTAGTGAGTCTTCCTCCAAGATGAAGAAGAAATCAGGTGAACCTTGTAGTTTTTGTAGTAAGGAAGGACATCTAGTCAATAGATGTCGGAAGAGATTAGAGGCTTTGGAGGAATCCATGGAGTAGAATAAGATCTCCACCTCTAAATTTACTTCCTCATCTATAGGTAAAGTTCATGCAAGGGCCTTACCTTCTACAACTCCATGGATACTTTATTTTGATGTAACACATCATATGACACATTCTCAAGATTTGGTCTCATCCTTTTTAGATTGTAGTACAACTCAAATTGCAGTTGGGGATTCTACATAGCTTTCAGTTTTGGGCTCAGGCACTCTCACACTTGAGGGTGGTTTTCTTTAGGAGGTACTTGTAGCTCCTAATATCTCTACCAATCTTCTTTTAGTGTATCAAATTTATCAATTTGGCACTGGTAGGATAGTTGAGTTTACCCCTCATGATGTAGATATTCATGACCTTCATGATCTTGATATTATTGTGGCTACTAGGAGTGTTGATACTTATTATCATGTATATTGATTTGATGGTTTTGAGAGTTTAGTTGGTTCAGGTTCATCCTTCATAGCACATGGAGACACTGTGACCATGTTGTGGTATGAATGTTTTGGTCATGTCAAGTACATATATCTCCAATAGATGAGTACATAGGCATTAGTGTCTGGGATCAAAAATATTTCCTGTACTGATGGTGTTTGTCAAGGATGTGTTCTTGGAAAACATCACTGATATTATTTTCCTACAGGTAGAGCTACACATGCCAAGGCACCTTTGGAGTTGGTTAATAGTGACATCATGCCATTTCTAACTTGCTCTTTCTTAGGGGCCAAATATGTGATCACATTTATTGATGACTTCTCGAGGAATTCATTGGTGTACTTTCTTAAGTACAAGAGCATTGCCTTTCATTCTTTTAGAATCTTTAAGGCATTTTTGGAGAAGCAATCTGGTCTTTCTATTAGATGGATACACACAGATAATGGGGGGTATGTTAATTACACTTTTTAGGGACTTTTTCACTGAGAGTGGCTTGCAACATCATCTTACAATTTCATAAACCCCTCAACAAAATGGTTTTGGTGAGGAAAAGAATAGAAATTTATGGGAGATGGACAACTGCATGATTTAATCATGAGATTTGCATTCTTTGTTTTGGGCCAAGGCAGTTAATTGTGCCAATTATATTTAGAATAGTATGACTCAAAATGCATTGTGACATATGACTCTTGAAGAGGCTTGGTCCCATTTTAGGCCCGATGTATCTTCATTCAGATTCTTCTGTAGTTAGGCTTGGGAAATTATTCTTGAAGCTCAACGAAAAGCCATGGAGAGCAAGATTTGACAACTCATATTTGTTGGCTACTATGAGGATCCATGTTAAGTTCTACAAGTTATTTGATCTTGATTCCAAAGAGGTCTTGTTTCAACAAGATGTTTAGTTTAATTAGCACTTTCCTTTGATGGATTCTCCATCCCTAGCTTCTCACTCATCTCCTACTACCCACTCCTCATATCTTGAAGATTTATCATCTCTTGAGGATGAGGATGATGATCCCTATCCAACAACCTCTAGATATTTAGACTTTACCCAAGTGGTCCCACAATACTATTCATGTAGTTGGACCTTTGGTAGGTGATCCTTTAGACTCTCGTCACACTTGTGCACAAACATCAGGTGTTAGTATTTTGAGTCATACCATTTTGGATGATCCTAAAAAAAATTTAGAGTTAGTTGGTATTCTTGAGTGGGATAGTGTTATGGCAGATGAGTATTCTTCTCTAATGAAGAATCATACTTGGGATTTAGTTCCTCTTCCTAAGGGAAGAAAGTTGGTTTGGTGCAAGTGGGTGTACCATACCAAATATGTTGTAGATGGTTCTATTAATAAGCATAAGGCTTGTCTTGTTGCAAAGGGTTCTCTCAGGTCAAAGGTATTGATTATTTTTAGACCTTTTCCCCTGTTGCCAAGATGAATTATATTCACCTTATACTTTCCCTTACAGCTTCACAAGGATGGTCAATATTTTAGATGGATGTGAAGAGTGCCTTCCTTCATGGTGATCTTCATGAGGAGATTTATATGGATCAACCACATGGTTTTATTGAGGACTCTTCATTGGTTTATAGACTCTTCCATTCACTATATGGTCTCAAACAAGCCCCTCGGTCTTGGAATGAGAAGATGGACACTTTTCTACTTTCTTCTAGCTTCAAACAATGTCATTTTGATCCCACAGTGTACATTTAGAGACAGGAGGGTGATATTTTGATCCTTGTACTATATTTTGATGATTTAATCCTTACAAGCATTCATCCTCCATGATCTACAATGTTCAATGAGCTTTGATGGAGTAGTTTGAGATGATAGATCTTGGCCTTCTACACTTAGGTTATTTAGTCTTCGGATGTGATTTCCATATTCTGACATAAGTATGCTCTTGAAATTATTCAAAGATTTGACATGCTTGATTACAAGCCTTCCCCCACACCACTTCACTCAAGTGTCTACTCCTTTAGTAAATGCTACATTATATAGGCAGTTGGTTGGAAGTCTTTTGTACCTGACACATTCACATATTGATCTTTCATTTGAAGCTGGTCTAAGCTCTTGATTCTCACATGATCCACATGAGAATCATTGGAAATATTCTAAACAAATTTTGAGATATATTCAGGGCACCTCACATTATGGTACATTCACTATACATGAGGAGATCCTCAGATTATTGGCTTCACTGACTCAAATTGGGATGGTGATACCAATGATAGGAGATCCTTATGATTTAATTTTCTAACTTGGTTATAGCCCCATTACATGGTCTTTGAAGAAGCAATATGCTATTGTATTATCATCCAAAGAGGTTGAGTATCATGCAAGATTTTTGGCCAGCTAGGAGGTTCTATGGCTTCAATAGTCTTTGACTGAGTTAGGTTTTCCTCCTGATAGTCCCACTATTCTTTGGTGTGAAAATCAGAGTGCCCCACATTTATCACAATCCATTGGAGCATCAATGTACTAAGCACATATAGATCCACATGCATTTCATATGACCGTTAATTTAGGATGGTTTTCTCACCTTGGAGTGCATTCCTATAGAGGAGTAGGTTGTTGACATCTTCACAAAAACTTTGGTATCACCTCGCTATCTTCAACTCTGATCGATGCTTTGGGTGAAGGAAATTTTCCTTGGGTGGTCTTCATTAGGCCTTCCTTCCTTCATGTTTTTTTACATGTTTTCATATCTTTTTGGAGTGGATTTTTTCTCCATTTCTCCACTTTTGAGAAATCTTCTAGTTGTACTGGGTACCTCATCAGGCCTAGTTGTTGGGACCCATTCATGCTTTTTTTTCTTTTTACACATTCATTTTGAGATTTGTTTAGCTACTCCCTAAGTTACACTTAAAGGGGGGTGTTAGAGTTATCATGTGTTAGAGAATAATTAATTAAATATTTAATTAATTATATTCTAATTCTCATGCACTTAAGCTAAAATTAGTTTTTCTTTATTAGTTAACTCAATGCTTTATTTATGTTAACTACAAAGCTAATATTATTTCAATGTCTCATCACACAATATTTTGACACTTTTCATGATATAATCCCTTTATCATTAGGGTTGCTCTTATAAATCATTCATTCTTTCTTGTATTACTCATTATGTAAGTACTCTCTTTTTGAGGAATAGCAAATATTTTTTTTGCAGAGCTCTTGAGTAGAAGGTGTTATGTTCATTGTTTGATCTTGTGTCTCATTTTATTCACAAACCTAACATAAGGAATTCAAGGCAGCATAGTGTTCAAACCTAGGGTTGACTCACCTTAAGGGTTGTAAGTCAATTCTAACCATTTGTGGCACTATCCCTCTTCTTAATCAACATGGAAAAGGTGAATATTTTTTAGGTGGACACCCCCTTTTGCTTCTGGCATAAATCCCTCATTGCACATCCCATTTTTAAGTCTCCTATCCATCTCCCCCATTTTCCTATGTTTCACCTTCAATCATTATTTAGATCATGGTCTTGTTTTTGGCTCATTCAACCCTATTTTATCAATGGTAGTTGCATAGCTTGATTTTTTTTGTAGGTCGTGAAGACAAGAAGGCATGAGGGGATCATGCTTTACAAGCTTATTCAAGGCTTTTTATTTTCCAGTGGATCCAATAATCTTGGCAGCATGTGAAGCAATAACTTAGCGTTCCTTCATAATTTTCATCTCCCATGCAACAAGCATTTGGCAACCTAATTTATGGTAATAAAAGGTGCCAAGGAAGATATTTGGTGAAGGTGACCTACTCTTTTTGAGATCACTAGAGGTGTCACATTCCATTTTTAGCAGCCTCCATATCACTTATACAATACAATACTCATTTCTAGCACCATGCACATTGACCCTATCAAGGTGCAATTATTGCAGACCATTTGCAGATTTTTTGGGCATGAATTCTCCAAATTTACATGGAGATTACAGAACTAGATTTCAACACCATGTAACCTCTTGAATTCTCAACTCCAAGCTAGCTACAACCTCAACCAAGATCTCCCATGTGGCCTCTTAACTCAACAACTTCAAACAACTCTTTTCCAACACCAAAGAAAACAAAATTGGAGGCACAAATCTCAACATATCTGAGAGGTGGAAGGTGTCCTTTGACCAAAGGTAGTTGAATTTACATTTGCCACAATTTATCATAATTTATCCAATTGCTAAGATCAAGTTTTGTTGTTTCTATTTGCATTGCATTATTCTCCTTTTTAGATCTGTTATTTAGCAATGACCACAACAAACGTCTCTTTATCAAATTTTTCTTGGTTTTCTTTTTGTTGGTGTAATTAAATGTCTTGTACCTTGTTCTGGGTCTTGATTACACCTTAGTTAGGTTTACTTAGGGACCACATAGGAGGTTGTTGGAGATTTTCCACTTTTGGTGGACTTGACATGTCATTACCACATCACTTCCACCTTTTGTGGACACATCATGTGATCATCTCTCCACCTTTTATGGGTGATCCACCTTTTGTGGAGATTATCACATTATCCTTTCCCACTTTAAGTGGAGTGATAACTCTTCATTGTTGTCACATGTCATAAGATTACGACACTTGTCATAATCTTATGCCCTCCTATGTTCTCACCTTGGCTATATATCCAAGGGGTCTCCTATGCATAGCATTGTATTGAGCATTGTATTGCATATCATATTATTGACATTGAATATAGTTTATTCTTGTCATATTATTCTATCTCTCTTTTGTGCTTTCTATTAGGCCTCTAGATCTTGGGTGGCTACCTTCATAGCCAATTCTTACACTTTTAGTATTAAATGTTATTTATTATTATATTATTTTGTAACCCACTACATTTAATGCTAACTACCTATTTTTTAGCATTTAACAATTAGTGGATTCAACAAACTAACCATCAAATTTACAAAGGAGGGATCACTTTTAGTAAACCATTAATTGGTAAGGGGGAGTTTTTTGTTTTGTGATAAATTTTAAATGGGGAGTCATTTTTTAATAATGGAGGATTTTATTTTAAGTTTTTGTCATTTTTTGAGGTTTGAAAGGAATGCTTAATCTATGTCTTCATTTTCTACATCATGACATAAAATTTTAATAACTCATAACAAAAAATAAGTTTGTAAATGAACTCATATAAAATGCCACAAAAGTTGAATGTGTGTTCCTTAGGGACGCAAGTGTGTACTTACATTGAACTGCAAAATGTAATGGGGGGTTGTGTAGTGACTTAATTACCCATCACATCAATGGATCATCATAATTTTTGTGTCATGTGCATCTTACCTTGATTTTTCATCACAACAATAGATCTTTGTGATTCTCGCCTCATGCATGTGTGCCTTGGTGAATACCATTTTTTAGTTTCTTGTACATCTTTTGGACCTAATTCTGGGTCTAAATTCCTTGCACATTTTTATGCCTGATTTTAGTTGGTCTGCTTATATCTCTTAGCATTAAGGGGGGATTATGACAGTGTAATGCTAACACTTCTTTCAATGAATCAATTGAGGAACCTTCTTTTTTTGGGGTCTCATAGACCTATCTTAATCTCTCATATGGGGGATTATTTTAGTGGATCATATTTTGAGATTCTAGTACTTACGTAGAGCACTATGATGCACATTTTAGTAGTGTACACATGTCACTCATTTAGTACTCTACAACCATAGTACTATATGTATTTTAAACTTCATAGGCATCTGTGTATTCATTTTTTAGTAATATTTGAATATGTTCACTCATGCAGTGTTTTGTATCTCTTATCTTGATTTTCATTTCTTGAAGGTTCATTGATTCCAACAAACACCAATTCATCTTCGATAGAGTTTATTACTATGAGATGCTTCAAGATTTCTTCATCATGATATTCCTATCATCTTGGGATATCTTTTAGAAGGTCTTAAATCCTTCTCTTTATCTTTTTTAGAGAGGATTTTTGTTCCCATTGGAATTTCTCCCTTTTCTCCATTTGTGAGAATTACATTGTAAATGAGTACCTTACTAGGCCTTATTGTTGGGACTCATCTTTTAAGTGTTTATCTTACTCCTTAGGTATCACTTAAGGGGGGAATTAGTGTGAAAAGAGGTATTGTTAAACTAGTTAGCTATTAGCCTACTTAGTAGATTCATATTCACACTACACTTAAGCTCACTTAGAGGACTTCTGGAGATTTTTATCACCTCATGTGGTTGAGATAAGCCTTCTCACTTTGTGAGACACCTCTACACCTCTTGTATGATCACTTTCCACTCACTAGAACATATGTCATGTCAGTTAACAAGTGTTCCATATTTGAAAGGTTAGTCAGTTGAATTGTATTTGATATGTCTACCTTCACTACCTTGCCTATTTAGGTAATATCATATATTGTAATCAAATATTAACTCTTTTACCAATCTCTTTAATAATATGAATTAGGCTCATTGTGTGCAAGTGCTTTTATGGAAGCACAAGGTTTTTTTTGTTATGATCTTGGATGGAAATCCTAACATGTAATTCATAAGTGATTGCATGATATAACATGAATGTAAATACATTGAATGATAACCATGGTAATCACATGTTCTAGAGATGATATTAAGGAGTGAGATCACCCCCAATAAGAAAAATATGGTAAGTTTTATGATGTGGCCCATAATGGCCAAGAACACCCATTTAATTGCATAGGACACTAAAAAAGCATATGCCATCAATGGTGTAATACTTGTATACAATTTGGTATAGGTAAGGTGATAAGCCTCTAGAGGTGATGATAATATAAATAGATGTCATAAAATACAGTTTATAATGTGGTGACAACTTGTAGCATGTCTCTAATATAACTTTTAGAACATAGCAAGTCACAAGCATACCTTATTTGATAGGGAATAAAGTGACTCTTGATGCCTCCAATACGGTAAAATAGCTCTTAGGTGTAAGGAAACTAAGGTAGTGAAACAACTTCATACACTAACCTTGAGAGGAGAAAAATAATTTTTTTTAGAGATCTTTAAAAGTTACGAAAACATAAATAGAGCTAAACATGTATCATGCATACCAAAACACAATTATTTACATGTGGAAAACCCTACACTCCAAACACCACCCAATATATTATTCAAAAATCAAAAGATTATAATATACTTGCAGAGCAAGATTCTCACAAGAGTATCACCACTAGAGATCAAGAGACACCACGATTGCTATCAAACTCTCAGAATACACACCCGTCTACATACACCCCACCTGCTTATAAAAAGATTTTTGGAACCTTCTAGAGTTAGGGTTTTACAAGGTCATTTTTCATTTGATGTGTTAACAAAAAAACCTTGATGTGTCAGCAAGAAAAAACCTTGGCATGCCAGCAGGAAAAAAACCTTGATGTGTCAATGGGAAAATTTTGATGTGTTAATGAGAAAAAAATTGGGGTGTTGCCCCAAACCCCACATCTTGTTACAAGTGTACAATATTTGCATGATCAATCGCCACATACCAACATACATCATATCAATAAATCATATATGATTGCAAGGTTGAGACACATTATCTCAACAAATCTCCCACTTGTTGAACACCTTCCAAGGACAATGGAAGGGTGTCATCATCATCTCTAATTTCTAGGGGCCGAAATTCCCAGAGTCTTTGAACACCATCTGAACTTCTCTGTGCTCATAGGCTTAGTTAAAGAATCATCAAAATTCATCAAAGTCTCTACCTTAACCAGCTTCACCCTGCCATCTTTGACCATATCTCTAACAAAATGATATTGTACATCAATGTGCTTGGTCTTGGCATGAAACATTGGGTTCTTGGCTAGACATATCGCACTCTGACTGTCACAATAAATTATCACCACACATTGTTTTATTCCAATATTTGAACACATTCTCTTAAGCCAAATGGCTTCTTTACAAGCATGAGTAGCTTCCATATACTCTGCTTCAGTAGTGAAAAAAGCAACCACATCCTATTGCTTACTCATCCAACTAATTGTACCACCAAATAAAGTAAACACATAAGAACTAGAGTA
>VDFB02030322.1:0-10936 GCA_007258455.2 Sequoia sempervirens
TATTTTTTATATTTTGTTTTAGAATAGATGTTAATATTTGAAAATGTTCCAAAAAAAAAATGAATGGAAAGAATTTTGTTGAAAATATTTTATTTTCCATGAAGTTGTTGAATGCTTAATGCTAAATCTACTTAAGTGATAGCAAGGAATTTGTGATGTTTCATAAAATGTTATGGTAAATCTTTTGGTTTCATGATGTTCGAGCTTATCGTTTCAATTTAGAATGTTATCTAAAATGTTCAAAGATGAACAATAGTCCCTTTGAGATTAACAGCAATATCACATCATTACCTGAGAGCAACCCTAGTGCAACCATGACCTGGTTATCGGAAACTTGGGATTGAATGAAAGCCAATCTTTGTCCTGTGATTGCAAAATTTCCCTTTAGGTTGTCTTTGTTCCATATCTTTCAAGAAGGATAGGCTCTTCGTGGCCTTGTCTGTGGAGATTTTATTTGACCTATTTTCTGCGAGTAAAATCGTCGTCAACAGGAACTGGTGCTAGAAGGAGGGTAGCTTTTCTTTGATATTTTAGGTTTCATCCTTTGGAATTGGAGATTTATGCTTTGAAATGTTAATTCTAAGTTTGGAAAGAAGCTTGTAAATGAGAAATTGAATGCAAGTTGGTTTTCACTATGGAAATTGGAAAAATTTGAAAAATATTTAATCAGAAACTGCATCCTTTGAGTTTGTTTACTTTTGGGAGAGTCACCAAGTGTAGAATTCATGGTACGACTGATTACGGTGAACTTGAGTGTGAAAATTTTTTAACTAGGGTAATTTTGGCCATAAGTGGAGCAATTTCGTTAACAAAAGAAGTTTTAACCACTAAAAGAAAGGGATTGTTAACGAGAAAAATGTTTTTCCCTAGTGGAGTTGGAAATATTAAAAAATTAACCAATAAACCAAAACAGTTAGAAAATTGTGATTATTATAAAGAAAATTCTAATGCTTTGCAGGGAAATAAGCGGGAATGTCGAGATTCAAAGATATTTCATCACAAACAAGGAAATGACATGGATGAATCATCATTCCCTATATATGTGGAAAATGCAGATAATGAGATGGAGCGGGAAACGCATGTATTGTAATTCAAGTTCAAAATTCACCAACTATAAAAAGACATTTTCTTGATTTTATACAAGATACAGAATATCAAGTTTTTACTTTTTCTCTTTCTGATAGCAATATAAATAGTGATATATCTTGGTCTAACAAAATGCAAAGTGAAGACAGGACCGAAGATATGAAAATTTTCAGAAGAGAAGGAAACAGAGAAATAAATGCAACCGTTCATAGAAATGGACCAAGGCTGGGAGAAGGTACAGTATTGTTGCATCAGACGAAATGTGTGCCATCGGTCTCTAATGAGATCGTTTTCATACATTTGAGCCAAATTTTGGGTAAGTACACTTTTGAATTTATGATGTTTAAACGTAGAAAATTTAAGATATTCCATTGGTACAGTAGAATATTGAAAATTTTGATAAGAGAATTTAAAGACAAATATGTTGTAATTCGCACTAAAACTATAGAGGAAATAGCCATAGAAATTGAAATAAATTGTTTTATTAGAGTTAATCTTTTTGTGATGATAGAGTTAGGGTAGTTAGGGTTAGTTTTTTTTTTTAGTTTTTTAGTTTTTTAGTTTTATTTTAGGGGTTTTTTCTTTGTGCTTGTTTATTTTTCTTGTTTCGTTTTGTTCTTTTCTTTTTCATGGCATCTACATTAACAAATCCTACTTAAATTTATCTTATGCATGAGAGTGAAATTCATTTGAATATTTTGCAAAACTAAACTAAAAAAGGAGAAACAATAAAGCCATGCATAGTAAAACACGCTTTTAAAAGATACCAGAAAGGGATATATATATGTGTATATCACGTATATACATCAGATATCAAAATCCTCATTCAAAAAAATCAAAAAAAAAAAGATTCAAAAGGCAAGTGAGTAAAGTTGCGGACAATAGTAGTCATTCAGTTGATCTAGGATGCCTCTTTTATCATAGCCAAATACCCTATGTAGGCAAGTTCCCGATGAGTTTCAAATTCTTGGATATGGAGATCAATAAGAAAGGGCCGAAGTGGAACCACTTCCCCGTGTTCCAGGAACCGAGGAATATCATCCATGGAGGGAATCCCAATGGTCGGATGTGCAACAACTAAGATGGTATCCAGATTCTCCAAGAATTTGGGCTTCACTATTAAGTTGGTAGCAATGCGAACGTCTTCAACAGGTAACCCAATGTCCAGAAGTGATGCTACAAGGTGAGAAGCTATGTCAGAGTAAAAATGAAAGTAGCGGTTGGACGCAACATATCTTTCCCCAAGGACTAAGCATAAATTTGGCACAGTGAAACTAGAAGTCCTAATGATGAAAACCTTTTCAAGCCTTTGTGGTGTGATTCTCCCTAAGAAAACATTCTATCTACGAGAACAACCTAAGAAAATCGAAGTATCCATGGCTAAAAAGCAAATGCAAAGACACATAACAAAGTGGATTTACAGAAAATAAAAAAGAAAGAAAAGAGAAGTGTGGAGAATTCGAGAAGAAATACACGAATTTATAGTAAGTTGTAAGCAAAGTTGCAGTACATAGTTGCCTTGAGTAATTTTTTTTTGGGAAATTGTATACGAGGTGGCAGTTGAATAATAATCTTCATAATTATAGGTTAAATCAAATTAATTCTTTACATATATTTGGTGAAATTGCTTCAAATTTGAGCAGTACGAAGATTGTGAATCAAGCAAGTTGAAGATTTCAAAATTAATAGTGGTCATTTCAAATGGTTTAAACGAGTTGTATTAATTATGGAGGTGTTATGTGTGCGGACTATACAGGAGAATGAAGTCGGCAAGGTAGTACACATCATCACCCGAGTAAGTTGAAGGGAGAATACGTGTTGAGTAAGGCGTGCGAATTTAATGCAAAATAATGTGATCGTGTTTCAAGGTAATTATGACATTTTGATCCATTAATGAAGTGTAGCGCCGTCAAGTTGAGATAGTTAGCAGAAATTTTAGTAGTTGCCATGAAATTTAATTGGAAGGGTGGTAACTAATGTTTCTAAATTTAGATTTAAATTTGGTGATTAAGTTGTCTATTGCTAAATTTTAATTTAAGCATATTTTTTAACATATAGCGAGCTACAGTTAGCTAGGATTTGGCATAAACTAGTGAAATTTAGCTGGAAACACACACCTATAGGAAATCATTAAATAAGTTTTTGGGAAGTAGTGAATTGATGAATGAATTTACATTGAATTAAAAATCAAAAAGTAACCTTTGCTACCACTGTAATTCCCAACCTAATAGCGGTGCTTAAATACTTGCAAGTTGATAAAAGAGCTATTATTGCAATATCAAAAGTGAAAAATGAGATATCATTGCTATATCAAAAAAAAATGATATCAACTCTTTAGGCTATCCAAATAACTCTACCGAGGCTATGGAAGCCTGACCAGCAGTAGAGCTATGTTTGGGGGAATTACGGAAATAACCTTGTCAGGGCTATGGACGCTTGACTCGCAGCAAGGCACTCTATCCCTAGTTGGCTTTGGAGGATTACTATATTATGTAGTTTAATGTTAATGAACTGATTCTTTTTACTAAATTCCAAAAACTGGAATTAATCAGAGCACACACGGATGTTTTCGATGGAGTTTTACTTTTTTATGCCAGAATCTAGGTAAAGGTAGAAGTTATTGTTTTAAATTTTGTATAAGTTTTAATTTACAACTAGTGATTTAATTTCAACTTTGATTTAAATTTGGTTTTAGTGGTTGCAAGTTGTTGTGTGGTCTCACAACACGCCCCAAGACTGAAAATACTTGGGGACCCAAGTGAAAATATAACTCTTATGGCGGGAGCTAACTAATTGGAAGATCACCGGAAGTGAAGAAAGGAAGAGAAATCTTTGATAATAAGAAAGTACTTCGTATTGTAAGTGTTTCGTGCATTAGATATCGAGTACCGGAAACACAGAAAAGGAGAAAGGTAATGTGAAGTTCAATCGAAAGACTATGGTCCGGTATGAAGCAATATGATATGAAGCTTTCCGGTAAGAAGGAATCTGGTATAGTGGAGTTCCGGCATAACCGAGGTTCGAGAAAGTAAGTGGGTAAAGTTGAATACCGAGTACCAGGTACCAGGTTGCAATGTGAAATGTAATGTTAAAAATTTTAAATTTGTCTAATGATCTCAGATTTGTAGGTAGCATGCATTGCTGCAATGCCAAGATGCTCAATCCGTCGCGGTAATATTACCGTGGCGAGCCCAGAGTGAAGTGGCAGGGAAACGAAGTCCGCATATCATTCTAAGCCTTAGGCTACCGCTGTGTCGCGGTTTGGAAATTTATCGTCACAGTGAGGATTCGGATGAAAAGTAGAACCCGAAGAGCTTGACTGAGTAGTGGAGTTGGCTGAAACTTCAAGTGCAGATTCTCCTATTGGTCACAAATATTCCATGTGCCTTGATGAGATTGGTCCCTTAGATTTCCTCTCACATGTATTTGTCTTATCCTATCTGAGCCTTGTGTTCTATAAAAGGCCAGAGGATGCTTCATTTTTATTTTAAGTAAAGAATTTGTGGATGTCGAAGGAGCATAAACTTTTTTAAGTTTTATTCTTTTTTCCTATTTTCTGAACCATTCTAGCGTAAAAAAATTTATGCACGTAGACATTAATTGATATCAGAGCTTTATGGATAGCTACCTATCTCAGTATCTTTTGTAGTTGGTTTTGTAAGTTCGGTCGAACAAGACTGTATGTTGCACTATTTAAGGGTGCATACAGAACCTACTCGATGTCCATAAACAGAACCCTCTCTTTAAAAGCTTGCACCATTTTATACATAGTTGTGAAGTAGTCTGGTGAAATATAAAGCGGTTTGCTCTGTTTTAATTAATTCTTTGGGGCATCCATGGAGAATAACTGGGAGAAACTTTTATTTTCAGTATTTTTTATATTTTGTTTTAGAATAGATGTTAATATTTGAAAATGTTCCAAAAAGAAAATTAATGAATGGAAAGAATTTTGTTGAAAATCTTTTATTTTCCATGAAGTTGTTGAATGCTTAATGCTAAATCTACTTAAGTGATCGCAAGGAATTTGTGATGTTTCATGAAATGTTATGGTAAATCTTTTGGTTTCATGATGTTCGAGCTTATCGTTTCAATTTAGAATGTTATCTAAAATGTTCAAAGACTAACAATAGTCCCTTTGAGATCAACAGCAATATCACATCATTACCCGAGAGCGACCCTAGTGCAACCATGACTTGGTTATCGGAAACTTGGGATTGAACGAAAGTCAATCTTTGTCCTGTGAATGCAGAATTTCCCTTTAGGTTGTCTTTGTTTCATATCTTTCAAGAAGGATAGGCTTTTTGTGGTCTTGTCTATGGAGATTTTATTCGACCTATTTTCTATGAGTAAAATTGCCGTCAACAACTTGGATTTAGATGTGTGCATGCAATTGGTTGGAATGCATCAAATGCATGAGGAACAAGGTTCACCAACAAGGTCATGTAAACATAGGCTTGGAGCCAGTCCAAGGAGATCTTGCAAAGATGGACAAGGACTCAAGGAGTCCCTATTAGTTGTGAGAGTTGGAGCAGTAAGGTCGAGTAAGTGAGCAAAGGAAATAAGGTGGATATAAGAAGTAATCCACTGTTAGGTCAAGAATCTTGGCTTGGGTGCTCAGGGAGAATGTCATGGATCATAATGGGCCGAGGGTGTATATTGAATGGAGGTGAATATTGGAGTTCCACAAGGAGCCCATCATATGGGGGACACAAGGGAAAGAACTTGGTAGGACCAAGAAGAGTTGTGCAAGGGCGCAACAGTAATCCAATAAAGTAGACAAGGTTGCCCTAGGTGCAAGGGAAGTATGTCAAGGGCAAAAAGAGGAGTACCAAGGGCACCGAAGTGAAGGAGATCTGTGAGAAGGATCCACATGCACTACCATTCCATGAGGTTTGTGAAGTCAAGTCAAGTGCTAGACACTTGAGTATTGGAGGCATAGCCTGTGAACAAAAAAGGGCTTGTTCGCAACAAGAGACACAAGTAAGGTTTTCCAATGATGCATGAGGTTGGACCTTTGTTGGACAATAAAAGCACATTTGGGCATCAAAATAATTAAAAATGCTTGTGCCTCTTCTCAAATAATTCTACCATTGTCAAAGTTTGGCTTTCTTGCTTCAATCCATTGTATGTATAAATTACACTACAATAATGTATAAATCACACTACAATAACAAGTTAGAGATTTGAAGGGAGCGAGATGTCTCCGAGCGGGAAGAGGAGTGAGGCTCTGAATTTGAATTCTTTTGAAGATTTTGGAGGCGATGGGTCGGATTCAGATCATGACGACGATGAGGCATGGAGGGAGTTCTTGCGGTCTTTCCTTTCATTGTTGGGCCTATTCTTGGTGCGTTAGGTGTCCATTATTTGGGTTGTTGTTCTAGTGGGGGCGAAGCTTTCTTTCTTCCTCCAGTTTCTTTCTTTTGCGGTACCTTTTGTGGTCTGTTTGTTGCAGGTTACGATATCTAAAGTCTTCTCCTTTGTTGCGGCTTGTTGTGGGTGGTGGCTTTATTCTTGTGCCACATGTTGGGGCTTTTTCTTGTGCCCTTTCGATGTGACTTTTTGGGAGCTGGTTTTTCTATCTCTTTGGGGTTGTTGGGTGAGTTCTCATCCTTCCTCCTTTGGTACTTCTTCTAAGTTGCTCCCTGTTATGGGCTTTTCAGGTCTCAAGAGGGTTGAGCTTATTGTTTATTTTTCTACTGAGACCTCTACGAAGTGGTGGTTTGCTCTCTATTTTGCTGCTTTGGTTTTGTGCCTGGGTTTGGAAGGGGTTGGCCTCTCTTCATTTTTCCTCCAAGTTGTCTCTTTTGCTCATGTCCTGGTGTTTTTCTTGGTGTTGGAGGTGCACCTTGAGTTTTCTCGTTTGGCAGGGCTTTGGTCCTTCTTGTTCTTGGTGTTCTTGGAGCAGTTGGGTGTTTCTGGTGTTTTGTTTTTGGGTTTGAAGTTGTTGGTTGGGCGTTGCTTGAAGGTTTTTTTCTTGTCCCAGTTGTTCTTTTAGCTGGTGAAACCAATGGTTGCCCTCTTCTTTGGCAGGGTGTCCTCTTGTGGAGTGGTTAAGGAGATTTTCACTCTGTTGTTCACTCTCATGGCTACCCTCAAGTATGGGTTGGATCATAATGGTCTCATGTTGCCTATGGATTCTAAGTTCGCTATTTTTGCAAGAGTTTCTACATTTTCCTTGGACCTTAAATTTCCTTTAGAGGTGGAATTTTCTCCTATCAAGGTGGATATTTTGAGGAGGTGGTTTGTGTCACAGTTTTCACCTAGTCCAGAGGGAGGCTGGTCTCATGGAGGAGGCACTATAGAGTGTTGGGAAACATTGCTCTAGTTTCTTCCTTAGAGGTAGGAGAGGAGGATTGAAGAGTTGTAGAAAGTCAATTACTAAAAGTTTTTTTACCTTTATATTTTGTTTTCTATGGAAGCAGCCCACTTACTTTCGAGTTTGTGGGTTGGCTCAAGAATGTTTCAGTAAGTTTGAGCTGTTACACCATGAGCAAGTGGGATGGTCCTTAAACCCATGAAGAGAGACAGATCCTAATTCATCTGTAAAGGCTCGTCTCCCCAACCCGCTTTTAGTCTAAGATCCCTTGTAAAACTTGGTTGTTTTGGGTTTAAGGTTCCCTTCAAAACCTTTTCTGATTTGTGCAAATTTGGGTAGTCATGTTGTTCATTTGGTGATCTACTGTTGGTTCGTTGCCAGTTGTCTATGTTGTATTCATGTGCAGCTTGTTCTTCTTTGAGTGGGTTTCGGGTCCCCATCAAAACCTGTTTGTAAATGGTTTCGGGTCCATTCAAAACCTATTTATCCCATATAATTAGAAAAAGTTGGAGATTTGGTTTACAAATTGCATTGATTCAATCTCTTTGCCTATTGGTTTTCTTATAGAAACTCATGTATAAATCAAGAATTTTCTTTGAACCATATGGTTTAGAAATTGCTTTGATTCAATCTTTTTGCCTATTGGTTTTCTTATAAAACATGTATAAATCAAGAATTTTCTTCAAACCATATTCATAGTTACCAAAAGACAAGTATTAGTAGTAGACAAAATCATAAGTTGGAGATTTGGATTAGATATTGTATCTATTCAATCTCCTTGCTTATTAATTTTCTTATAGAAAAACATGTATACATCAAGAATTTTCTTCAAACCATAGCAATAATTATCGGGAGACTAGTATTGGTACCGGTGCAAGAGGTGGTGACAAGTACTAGTACACCATTTTCAAAAAAGGTTGATGATAGGTGCTTGGAGAATATATATATATAATGTTAAATACTAAAATGCTTAAATTCAAAATAAAACTCACTTTTTTAAGTATTGAAATAGCTTAATTATATTGATATGTGATAATCATCATTATGAAAATGAAAAAAAAAAACATAAAAACCATGAGGTGAATCCCATTATTTTTAAAATAATAGTATGGAGCTCTTTGGAAATGACTATATTTTACATCAATTGATAAATTTCCAATACATGTACACATCGTAAGCCTTATTATTGTTTCACTTCATATTCTTACCTCTTTTGAATTTAATAAGAAAATTTTCTACCACAGAGAACTCAACTTTTATAAAATAAATTGAAAATACAAGTCTTTTAATGTATATTTTTAGCTCTTCTAACTTTTATCAACCACATATCAACACTTCAAAAATCAAATGTATTTATGTAATATATCTGAAAAATTATCTATTTGAAGTTTCTTCATTTTCAAAGGATACTTATTACGCGAAGGCGTTCCTTATATGAAGTGGATGACCTACTTTTGAAAATCAATGGTTGAAAGTTACAGAGAAGGATGCAAAACGATTGAAATGATCTCAACCATCAAATTTTCTAAAATATTAAAAAATATAATATATAATTATATAAAAAGCAACTACACTTTTATCCAATCTTAGCTTTAAAGTAGGGAAAGGTAGGATAAGAATCATTTTTTTTCTTTAAAAATTTTCACTTAAATTTTTAGATTTCTTATAATACATATAATATATAAATAGTAAACTATATGTTGAAATCTTTTTAAATTTAAATTTAAATTTATTTTAATAATTATTTTATGATTTTAATAAGTTTTATACAACATAATTATTTTTTCTATTATTAAAAAATATAACAGAATTGACATTTTTTTTGACACAAGATCGGGTATATTTATACACTAATTTGGAAGGAAGGGCCATATGTGTCCGGCCAAGCAAGAAAAGATCTTTCAAAAAAACAAAAAACCAACCACCTTCCCCATCAACTACTAACGCCCAACAACCAGGCAAAAATTCTACCATAAGCACAGCAAAACTACCAAAACTTAAGCATTTACAAAAACCGGTTTAGATACTTCGCCGCAACCAGGGATTTCCACCAAACGAGCACAAACAAATTCTACCAACACCCACTTTACAGAAACTTGTTCAATTTTGCAAATTCCTCAAACTCAAGTTTCCATTCCACTCCCCCTATAGCCATCAAGCCAAAGAATTTCTTTAGAAATTCAACCGCTGCCCCTGCTAACATTCGATGATGCATCAACCCCGGACCGTGCAAATCCAGAAGAAAGGGAAAAAACTTTACCGTGTCCTTCTCTTGAAGTCATTCCACATCGCAAGACCTTGGACATCCTTTGCCTTCAATCACCACACACAGAGCATCATCCACGCCTTCAACCAAGTCCTCCTGAAACATTTTCACCAGAATTTGCTTTGCTTCTGCCTTCGGGATCCTCAAATCTAGAAGGGAAGCCAAGAAGCGCAAAGAGACATGCAGATTATCACGCTCGTACTTCCCATTCTCCAAATGACCTATGCCCAGAACCATCTTCGCAGCCGCCGCCACCAGTGGATCATTATTCAACAAAATTCTCGTTAATCTCTGGTCTATGATTTCCCTAAACGCAGCTTGTCTCGCTGATGACTTCAAAGAAATCGGCATATCTGCTCCAAAACGAGCAAGACCCGACACAGAACCTCAATCACAAATTTTGAACCCTTCGCCATTGACCTTTTTGCAGCAATTGCGCTCGACTTTGGAGAGAACAAACACCACTCCCGCCTGCTACGAAAATTGCACGCCAAAAATGGCTTTGGCCTTTAATAAATAAGAAAACGCAACCCACAAGATCGTTGTCATCGTCCGCAAATGGTACCTTGTCCAGCGTGCGGAGCGTCCTTGCAAGGAGGAAATCCTTCCCCATAATGTTCGCTCATGACAATGCATGGAGGCAGGTGTCGTATATGTCCTTGGCATCATGTCGAGAGCCATCAACAAGACACCCCGGCACACCATTCCATAAACGCTGCCACCGCACTACACCAAAGCTTGACATTCATCCATCGTGGCAAGTGATGCCACCTCCCTCCGCCACCCACTATTATGAATTGACATTTTACCTTTTTAATAGATTTCATTAATTTTTAACTTTTTAAGTTTGGTGTTACTTGTAATTTTTAATGTAAAAGTTAAAATTTTGCCTTTAACAATTTTAACATGGTTTATTTTTATTTATAATATTTATTTGGAGTATCATTTTCATTTTTAAAATTTTTAACATATTTAATAATTTAACTATATTTATGGTTAATTCCATAATATTATAATTTTTTATTTGTTAATTGAATTTATCTTTCAATTAATGTTAATATTGTTTGCAATATATTAATTATCTTTTTTAGATACATATTTTATTAATATTTCAATTCTAATAAATTAAAAAAAAAAAATTAATTTAATTATTTATTAACTTAAAATTTGTATTATTCATTATTAATTTTTTAAAACTATTGTGTTTATTAATATTTGGATTTTGATATATTTTGTCTCTACATTTAGTTTATTCTATTTTTATTTTT
>VDFB02030324.1:0-11577 GCA_007258455.2 Sequoia sempervirens
GGTAGTGAGCCTTTGTATTTAGTTTATAATCTTTTATATTATGAGTTAACCCTCACCGTGGTTTTTCCCTCATTGGGTTTTCCACATAAAAAATCTGGTGTTCATTGTGTTGATTTTCTTTCTGTTATTTTTGTTTCATGATCTTACTTAATAACATAAAAGTGTGGTTGTGGAATTAATAAGTGTTGATTTTTAAGTTTCAATTGTGTGACAATTAATTCACCCCCCCTCTTAGTTTTCCTGTTCCTATTTAACATAAACTACATTGATTATAAACCTTCTATTTTGCAAGTTTTGTCTCCCAATCCTTCTTTCCTATCTCCCAGTCCTTCTTGGCGAAGGCAAGAAAATTGCACAAATCTCAAATTGCATAAGGAGGTCTTCTCCTTCATCTAGCGAACTGGGCACTTGATTCTTTTGCAACACATTTTCAACATCAACTAAAGCTCTAGCTAGAGATGTAATCCTTGCACTTACTAAGTCTATGAGCTGACTATACTACCTGATGATTTTATCTTTTGGTTCTTGTAGTTGGAAGAGTTGTCCATGAAAATTTTATATTGTTGTCCTTGTCGCACCATCTACATTATTAGCTAGATCATAAAAACTGGAGGCCTGAGCGATTTTTTACTCTATTGAGTCCATTTGGTCCTTTATGCTCCTTGTAAAATTAGGCCATTTTTAAGAGAATTGAAATAGAAATTTAGCTTCTTCCACACAATTTTGAATATCTTTTAAGTTACCTGGCAACTTACCATGTCAAACACTATGGTTATTGGATATTTTGGTCAATCTCTTATCATTGATATTCTTTTTCATTTCATTTTCTGACTTTTCTTCCAAACTAGTAGAATATTCCTTAAAGGAAACAATTAATAGGCTCAACTATTGCACACTAGATAGAGAATGATCAATATTTTCTCCAAGGAAACTATCTTATAACACTTTTACTACTTCATTTATCATTTATGCACTCTTTTAGTGTGTCTAGATTATATCCTTCCTTATGCAGGAATGAAAGGCATCACCAAGCTATAATTTATGTAGGGGAGACATTTTTTCCATATCTACTTGTGCTTGCTACATGGGAATCTATAATAATGTGCAGATACAACTAGTTGGAACTATAGCTGCATATCTAGTAGACTTTTCAATGAATCACCAAAAGCTCCAGAGGATTCACCATTTGTTTGAACACTTTATTCTTCCTTATTCTCACTCTTTTCCTTCTTTTCATTACTAGAGCATTCTTCTATATTCTTTTATGCTTTTGTATATTTCTCACTATCTGGAGGAGGCACACTCTATCCCCTTTATACATCAGACTTCTTTGAGTTTTCTTCTTCTTTATGCTCCATATCTTTCTCCATATATGGAGGGAGAAAATTTTGTTCTTTTTGAGCTTTCTCCTTCTCTTATGAATCCTTCATATAGTCATTCTTCTCCTCAACAAAATTTTCCACTTTAGGAGGGGATTTATTATTTAACACAACTTCTTTCCCAAGCTTATCAGTCATCTCTTCATCTGAAGGGATGTTATTTGTCATCATGTTTTCTTGTCAATCCTCAAGCTTTGTATCTTACTCATTTTTTTCAATCACTGACTCATTACCTTTTAGGACAGATGTATCATTCTTCATTTCATTATCCAAAAATATTACCAACTCTTCTACTAGATCTTCAACTTTATGAAGAGTTTCGTTCTTCATTCTTTCAATATCTTCCTTGTCTCCACCCATTAGAATGTTGACTCTTTGCTTTGTTCTAAATTTTTTGCTGTATAGCTGAAGATAATTTACACATGTCTTCAACTATAAGAGAAGAAATAGTCTTCTCCAAGGTAAATTCCTTTATCTTCACATCTTCTTCAATAGCTTCTTACCTTCTTGCAGTTAAAACATTCTTCATTGAGGCATTAGGAAATTGATCCTCAATCTTATCCAAGCTAGTGTAAAATGTTACCATATACTTACCTATTGCTTCTTCAATGGTTTCCTTATCCTCACCATTAGACTTTGGATACATTTTAGCTATCTCTTCCACGAGACCAAATTATGAAATGGTATTAAATAAAGCATCAAATTTCAAGGGTCTATGTTCCCTTACCAAAGGTATTTTTTCTTTCTACTTCCCCTTTCCTTTAGGATATTTCTCTCCTCCTAAATTCTTTTCTCTTCTCTAAATCTTGAAATCTTTCTTTTATCTTTCCACTTCTTCTTCACTCTCTATAGATCAACAATATCAACTTTTGTTCTTTTGGCACTAGTCTCTTCCTTGGAGGCTTGAGACTTCTTTTTCTTCCAAACCAATTGAGGTCCTTCCTCTTCTTCTTCTTCTTTTGCATGCTCACAATTGATGTATTTCTCCCTTGTGGCCTTTTCTTTTCTTCTCCTCTTACAAGCATTTTACTACTCAAGGACACTAGATGTAGCCTTCTTCTTTCAACTCTCTTCAGGATTAGTTTCAGAGGAATTCAAAATAGTAAGAGATGGGGTAGATGTCATAATTGACATTCTTGCACTAGGAGTAGCCTCTTGAGGAGTAGGTATGCTTTTGGATTTATTCATGGGACTCTTCAATGAACCAATAATATCCTCCAATTATTTTTTCAATTTTTCAACATTTTTCTTTACCTCCTAAGATAATGCATAAGGGGTCCATGGATTTGGGGTCAGCATATTTCTTTGCTATAGTTATATAATTAAGCTTGAAATCATCATCATTCCACAAATAACTCATGGAACAAGGAGCACTAAGGAGGAATGACACATAGAGAGAGAGAAAAAAGAAAATATTTTGGGTCAACATGTAAGAGACGTAAATATCTCAATGCCTTGCATCATCCCCAAAAGGAAAACTCAAGACAACAGAAAATATAAAGGTTTACAACATAGAGAAGGATGTAGATACAAATAGGATAATTTCACTATACACTTCCTTTGTATCCTTGCACCAACAATTTGACATGTTAGAAACCAAGATCAAACATGCAAACCAAAACCTTCCACATAAGAGAGAGAAAATCATGTGCCAAAAGCTATTGCAAAAGATGTGCAAAATATTATTATTCAGGAATTCATAATTACATGAGATGATTTTCTTTATATATGCATAACTCCTAATCTTATCTTGAGCAACAACATACTCAACAAGATAAGGATGAGAATATTTGACCCAAACAAAAATATACCTATATATAAGTGTAATTAAATATTAATTACACTAAGACTTCCATAAGTGCAACTTTAGGAGACTAAAAAATCATCCACCTAAACTAAGATGAATGCAAGAAAGCATGTATGGATCCCGAACAAGGCCCGATCAAAAATCTATGTACAAATGCAATAATGAGGTAGAGAAGGAAACCCCAGTGGGACAAAAGCCCCCCTACAATGAGATGACTGCTGCAAAGAAGCACTGGAAGAACACTGGAACCAAAATCTGGAAAGTAAGGAAAGATACTTCTATCTTGGCCAAGAAACCAAAACAATCATAATAATGCAACATCGTGACTCGGATACCATGGAATGACTGAAAAATCACAAATTGAACAACCCTCGAATTTGTGAAGAACAGATGAAATGATGATAGAATCTAGAAACCATGTATCTCAATGTCGATGCCAAACTGTGATTAAAACTCTTCCATGGGAAGGAGTACCAAAAATAGACTCTGGAACATTAACCATAAAAACATGGCCCTCAAACTGAGAAGGATCTGAACCAATGCGGATCAATAACCATAGACTCTCAATCTGAAGTGTGAATTGATGTGAATCTAATATGTGTCAAGTTATGAGCAAAATTGTGGCCAAAAGAAACTATAGAATCTAGATACAACTCATGCAAGTTCTCACCAATATGAAGATGCAATCAAAGTGCATTCCATGCGACTTCACTCTAATCCAATTATTATGCAAGCAACCCTTTGATAACTTCATCTTAGTTCATTTATTACACAATAACCCAATGATTGTAAAGGAGAGAATGCTAAACATGTATAAAAAAGACCTCGTGATCTATGTAGAGGACTAAACCAACTTTCCAATGCCGCAAGAATGCAAAAAGGGGATAAGCGCAGTCAAATGATATGCCCCTCTAGAGGAAAAAACAATAACATTTGAGTTCAAGGTCCCAAAAACTCGAAAATCTACCTTCACCACTGGATCAGCATCAGAATCATCTTTCCAACGGTATCTCGTTTGCAAAAAATGGACACCGTATGCAAAAAATACACCTAATTTAGTGAAAAGTGCTCTAGAAGGCCCAATAAGGCCTAGAGGGCCCCCAGGGGCTAAAAAAAAGTTGGCCCCTAGTCCTGTGCATGACCAAGGGCTGGCTAGAGGCCTAGTGGGGTTGAGCATTGGTCGCTGGCGTATGGGTTGCGTCACCGCTGGTGGTATAATCTGGGCGCCTCAGTAGCCTGCCGCGGCGGTAGATTCTTCAACACCTAGTTTACACTAAAACTAAAAACCTCCATTTTTTATTTTTCATTTTATTTTTGTGCATTGGGAAGCATGTTGGGAGGCCATACAACCTCCTTTGGCAAAAATTTCCTTCTAGGCCAACTTCTCCAAAATCAATGAAACAAAAGGCTTATCTTAAGGTTTTGGCCATTGCAATGCGACATGGTGACCTTTGTTTGTGCCCAAAATGCTCCAAAAAAATTGCTACCCCCAAAGCTTGCAAAAAAACTCTATGCTTGAACCCCTCATAGATCTGATAAACGATGAACAAAATCTACAAAATAAAAGCCAATCATGACTTTTTCTAGCGCTATAAATCCAAAGGTGAAGCTCGATCTGATCCAAAATGCTGCATAGATGAACTCAAGGCATGATACCCTTAAGGCTCGAATTAACTCTGCAATGATTTTCTCAAAATTGAGAAGGGTTTCCAATCATGTTCTGATACCATGTTAGAAGCCAAGATCGACATGCAAAACCTTCAACAAAAGAGAAAACCAGAAAAAGAAAGTTTATTGCAAAGATGTGAAAATATTATTATTATTCAAGAATTCATAATTACATGAGATAATTTCTTTATGAAAGAAAAGTATGCATAACCCTAATCTTATCTTGAGCAACAAGATAGCTCAACAAGATATGCTATTTATAATTAACCTAAATTAAATAATACCTAAGTAGTTAATGCTAGTGTAATTAAATATTAATTACACTAACATGACACAAGGGTCATCCAAACCAAGGCTACAAACATATAAAGACACTCCAAGCATAACTTTATAGGAGATCACATTACACACATGCAATCACAAAGAACATGAAAATAAAACAAAGAAAATACTAGTATGGAACATGCGAGTCAACCTATAGCAGGTCATCTACATCCCAATCTTGTTCATCATATATGGAAGGCAGATAACTAGCCAAAGGGACAATTACAAGTGTTGTACTAGGAGCATCACCAAGTTCAACATGTGGTGAGTCATTGTTGTTAGGAGGATCATCACGGTTGTTATTATCTAAGCTCATGGAAGAGGAAAACAATAAATTTAGCTCATTATGCACTTCCTCATCAATCTTAGCAATCTCATCATCATCAACCAAGTTAATCAAAACAAGATTCCTAATGATAATTTCCATTAAAGTTTCATGTTGTTGTTGCAAAGATGGAGAATCATCATGATTTCTCTCAATTGGTATTTGATCTTGATTTTTGTTTTTTTTTCTTCTAACTAACAAGAAACAACACGTTTATTCCTACACTTTTTGGAAATTTTATTTATTCTTATGTGATTTTCAAGTTGTGATTGTGTAGGAGCGGGTTTATCAACCATTGGTTTCTTTTCTTCCTACAAGGGAGGAATAGAAGGAACCTTGGGATGTTGTTCAACCACTTTCTCTTTATCTTTATAAACTTTTTTAATCTTAGGAGGCACAAAAAGACTTATATGGTTATCTCTTGGTCTTTTATAGGAAATAGGTGGAGGATTTTTCATGGATACTGATAGGTCTAGATAATGGCTTAGTTTATGTTGTTTTCATACATGTTTTAAGATTCTTTTAGATACATTCTCTAGACAATGTTCCTACATTATACTATACTTTTAGATCCCTTATGTAGACTTGAACCTTAATTATGATGATGGAATTATAGTTATAATATATTAGTATGATATGGTTTATATGAATATATGTATGGAATGTTGATGGAATGCTATGAGTTAATTATGATAGTTATCGTCATGTAAATGTTTTGTAGAATTAACTTGTTTGCAGTTGAAGAGGAGCCATGGCACATTAGTTGTAGGATCAACTTGTACCAAGAGGAGTGACTAGACATTGAAATGGGGGAAGCTCTAGGATAAGCTGAATGTGGTGATCATTGATCAAAGGCACTTAATGAAGGTTGGATGTGTGTTATTATAACCAGTTTAATAAACACTAAAGAAGAGATCTCCTTCACTTATGCAATTTTGACAAGTGGTTATATGTTTCCATACAATTCTATTTTGACAGAGTTCTAGTTCTGATAGGATTCTCTTTCCTTTCCAGTTATAGAATGAATAATTCAAGTTTTAATTATATTCTCTATTATCTAGGAGTGGAGTTAATTATTTTGGTTAGTTGTTGCTTTCAATAAAGATTCCATTAGCTTGTATATAGCTATGTGTTGAATCTGTATGATAGTTAGTTGGTTTTCCTTAGTTTTACATTATTAGTCATTTTCCAATTTTTAAGACATGAAAAATATTTTGAATGATTGATTTCAATCTATGGAAAGATCTTTTGTAATCTTTTATGATACACAATGAATGGAGTTGATCTTATGGGATGTGCAGAATATATTAGCTAGATTTGAGTTCAATTAAAGTGGGAACAATTACTTGAGTAGGCCACTCAAGGTATTGTTCTTCACTTCATTTTCCAGTTATTTATTTATGTTCAAATAGTTGTTATTATTTTATCATTTTTCATGAATCATATGCAAGTTAATTAGAATTTCCTTTATTGCTTATTATGAATGAATTCTTGTGAATATGCATGTAAGATTCATTAGTAGTACTCTAGAGGATAGTTAAGCTGAGTCATTCATTTTTATTAAGTTTTCAATTGATGCAGTATTAATTTATTAGCAACAATTTAGTTACAATCTTTGTTGTAGGTACCCATATCAACTAGTTCTGGTTTATGCTTTTATTGTTTTGTAGTTTTGTGAATTTCTAGCAAGTAGGATAACTTAAGTAGGGTAATTTAGATAGCTTTAATTCCATGAAGGCATACATAATGTTTCACCATCATAAGCTTACAAGGCTTGGGTTGAAAATTTAATGTGATCTTAAGCAATGTAAAGTGGACTATTTAGCTAGTTAAACCTCTAAATTGAATATGTTCTACCAAGTTTACAATACATTAGATTAGACTCTACATTTTTAGCATTGTTGCTAGGGATGGTGCTATCTTTATAGCCTTTTTTTTATAGTTTTCATATTTAATTTTTATTTTCAAGCATTAGGACTATTAGATACCATCTTTTTCAACATTGGAGATATACTAACATTGTACAGGACTGTTGAATCTAAAGCTATATTTCATGTATGCAGATGCAAAGAGATTCCTTGGATAGGTTCCTTCCCTCCACTTGCCAGGAAGCTATATCCAAGATTTGTGATTATAGTACTCAAAGTGAAGGTACTACTAAAGAAGAAACTTCCTTCTCACCAACATCTAGCACACATACAAAAGGAACATACCGCATCTTGTGTGATGCAACTAATGATGATGTTGATTGACCAAAATTTGAGATCCCCATCATTGACCAGCAGAGGGCTACAATGTTGAAGAACATTCCTTCTTCAGCATTACTAGTCTTCTATGGGTTAATGATTGAGGACCCAAATACATCTCTCTTTGAATTTGGTGTCCTATGCAGAAGTTATGACTATAATTTTGATGCACATAGGCTAAATATTTTCCCTACCACCCTAAAGGATTTAACTTTGAGATGATTCATGGGATTACGTAAGGATGTTGTTCTTGATTGGGACACAATGAAGAAATGTTTGTAGAAAATTATTAGTACTATTGTAGAGGAATTTATAGGAGGAAAGATGATATATTTAGAATGAGACAAAAGGATGATGAGCCCTTAGAAGATTATGTTGAGAGATTTTAGTTTTCTCTAAATAAAAATCCACAAAACAAGTTGTCAGAAGAGTCTCTCAAGTTAGTCTTTTTGAGGGGAGTTGATGAAGATTGTATGGATTCCTTGAACCTCATTAGCTAGGGAGACATTTCTCAAATACCATTTTCAAAAATTTGAAAGGTCTGCAAGAATTACTCTAGGACCTTTACTAAAAGGCCAAGAGGAGATAGAACATTAGTTACTAGAAAATCATCCATAGGGGTTTCAAAAATAGAGTTGGGTAATCTATTATCCAACATGAAGGAGGATATCATCAGACATTTGGCAACTCATTTGGATAGACTCCACATTAAGAAAAATTAGTAGGAAGTTGAGGATATGATTATTGAATATTGTCCAAGATTCAAGAAAAGAAAAGCAAAATGTAAATGTAAAAGAGTTGCAAGTATTCAACAAGATAAAGTTGAGAAACCTGACTTTTAACCAATTGAAGGAGATGATGGAGAGCTCTTTTATATGCCACAAAACCCCCTTAGCTTTAATTCATATTTTATTATTGGGAATCAAAACTTTTCTGCTTGGAACTCTCACCCTTGGAAAGTAAACCAAAACTAGTGGCAAAAACCTCAACAATGGTCACAAACTCAACCCAATTGGAACTAGTAGCCAAACCCTTGGCCACAACAAAATTTTCAAGGTTCCAATTATAATCCACAATTGCCAACCTAGCAAAATAAATGGTAGCCTCAGTGGCAAAAAGACAAACAATGATAGAAACAAGATATGAACTACCAGTAGCCTATGCTTCCTCCTCCATAGCAGCAACAAGATCTAATGCCTCCATCAAATCCTGCATCCTAAACACCAAAGAAACAAAAAATACTTCCCCAACCTACACCTTACCCTAACACTAAGCCTATTTAGTAGGCTTATACTAATGAAGCTATGCAACACCCCACTTATGGGGTAGAGGTGAGTGATGCCACCTCAGATCAAGGAAACAACTTGTTCGACCTTCATCCCCCTAAATTATAGAAATGGAGGATGAGGAACCTGTAGTTGAGGCTTATTAAAAACCATCTTTGGAACTTGAACCAAATCAGGTACACTAAACCATCCCAAGTCCCAAGCCACCTTTTATTAAATGTCAGCTATAAAAAAGCATCACACACATGCTAAGACAAATCTTTTAGGAAAATTGAAAGATCTAGGCATTAATATTCCACTTATCCAAGCTATCAAAGACATCCCTATCTACACTAAAACTGTAAGGGATCTCTATCTTAAGAAACCAGGTAGGAAAAGAAAATATCCCCAGATAGTCCATGTCTTGAAAAATCTTGTAGATATCATGTTAGGGGACATTATAATCCCTAAGTATATAGACACTAGTAGTCCATTTGTAAACATTAATATTAATGGGACCCTCATTAAGAATACTTTGATAGACTTGGGGGTAGCCATCAATATCATGAAAAAAGAAACAATGCACTTGCTTTATTTTGTCAACCTTAGGCCCACACAAACTGTTTTGTAGTTAGCCAATAGATCAGCAGTCAAGCCTAAGGGGATTATTGAAGACCTAGTCATTACATTGGACTCTTGGGAATATTCTACAAACTTCATAGTGCTACAACCCAAAGTTAATCTTCCAGGTTACCCAATCATCCTAGGCAGGCCTTGGTTAGCTATAGTTGATGTATTTATAGGTTATAGGTATGATAAAATGCTAATATATAATGGGATAGTTACAAAGAGCTTGGTTCTTTATCCACCATTCCAACTATATTTAGACCTTGAGTAGACCATTTGGCCTAATTTAAGTGAGGAGGAAGATAACTATTCTCTACAGACACTAATGACTATAGAGTGTAGTCCCTTCTTGGATGACTAGGATGAAGATGAGCTCATTGCTCACATAATCCAAAATAATTGTGGCAAGTGCCCATAGCAATAAGACTACCTCATATTCCTACAAGACCCCTTGCAAAGTATCATACCAACCAATTATATAGAAGAGATATCACAACTATTTCATTCATTACTACCTCAACAATGTTTGTCCATGATACCAAGCCTTGATCTCTCATTAGTTAAAAAGTCATCAAAGGAGTTGGAAATCATGTTAGGAAGGAATTTAAATATTAATAATTTCTTGATAGAGGAACAATAGAATTCCCTACAATTAATGCTACAGGCACACTTAGCTACATATGCATGGGATTACCATGATATGAGAGGAATAGACCCTAATTTATGTATGCACAAAAGTTATATTAATGATGGATATAGACCCATTCAGCAACCATAGAGATGTATGAATCCTACCCTCAGGAAGATAGTGAATGATGAGCTACAAAATCTCCTTGATGTAGGTTTTATTTATCCAATATCAAATAGTGAATGGGTCTCACCTTTGGTAATTATTCCCAAGAAAGGTGGGAAATGGAGAGTCTGTGTAGACTATAGGGAATTGAATACAGCCACTGGGAAAGATCACTTTCCTCTACCCTACATAGTTCAAGTACTTGATTCTATAGTTGGGAAGAATTATTTCTCATTTCTTGATGGTTTCAATGGTTATAACCAAATTAAAATTGCTCTAGAGGATCAAGACAAGACTACATTTACATGTCCTTGGGGGACTTATGCTTACTTTTCCCTTCCCTTTGGCTTATGCAATACTCCATCTACCTTTCAAAGAGTAGTAATTATCAATTTTTTTGATTATGCACATGACTACATGGAGATATACATGGATGACTTCACTACATATGGTGAATGTTATGAAGAAGCTCTCATTAATCTAGAAAAAGTGTTAAAAAGGTGTAAAGAACAAAACCTATCACTTAACAATGAAAAGTATTTTATAATGATGACATAGGGAATTGTATTGGGACACATTATATCTAGTGAAGGAATTCAAGTTGATCCAAAAAAATAGAGATAATATCTATCGTACCTGTTCCTTAAAAAAAGAGATATTAGGAGCTTCCTTGGTCATGCAAGCTACTACATGTAGTTTATTAAAGACTTTAGTATGATTATTTCACATTTATTTGTTTTTTTGAGTAAGTAAATTGAATTTGAATGGACCTTTGAGTGTCAACAGTCATTTGAAGAATTGAAGAAACCTTCAACTCAAGCACCAGTATTGAGATGGCCTAATTGGACTCTCTGATTTCACATACACAGAGATGCTTCAGATTTTTCCATTAGAGCAGTCTTGGGTCCGAAGGATGGCAACAAGGAGTATGCAATTTATTATATTAGAAAAAATCTTGAAGGGGCAGAGTTAAATTATACTGTAACAGAAAAAGAGTTGCTTGTTGTAGTATATGCTATTAATAATATAGTATTTGAAGGTATATTGGTAAGATGGCTACTTCTCTTATAGGAATTTGACATTACCATAGTATATAAACCTGGTAAAGAAAACGTAGTAGTAGATTTCCTATCAAGATTGCTA
>VDFB02030325.1:0-22519 GCA_007258455.2 Sequoia sempervirens
TCATGATTCAAACAATTGCATTTGCCAAGCACGAGCGCCATCGCCATACATCCCTACATCTGCTTTTCAAAATTGCCAAAAAATGCTGAAGCGCTGAATTTTAGCGCTATGACATTTTGAGCTTGTAAATTTTCCTAAACACTAAAAAATGTAAGGGCGCTAAAATTCAGCGCCCTTGCATCAAAAGTAATTTTCCAGAGATGTAAGGGCGCTGAATTTTAGCGCCCTTACACTTTTTCTAAAGTTTTCTACACTCCTTTCCCAATGAGTTTCATTTTCGACCAGTGCACTCCTGAGCCTCATTTTTCCACCTTTTTGCATCGTTTTGCGTGCCTCATCATCCACTCCATGCTTTCCCATCCTCGTGCTCATTTTGCGCTTCCCCATGTTTCCTAACAATGGATGTTTGTTTTGGCTAAACGGATTGCAGTCTATTTTCAAAGATCGTCAAGTCAAGAGTGATCAGAGTTCCAGTTCTTTTTGATGACTGCTACTAAGCCTCCTTCTTCTTCGAAAGCAAAAGGCAAGATGAAGTACAAATATATAGGTGTCTATCCGCCGACTATAGTGCTTTCCAAAGTCGAAGAGATAAAAGACACGGAGGTTGGTCATCAAGACTTGGTTGACTTCGCAAAGCAAACCGAGTCGAAGCCTCTTCCTGAATCAATGAGAGCGATCGTACACAACAACCTCTATTTGGTGGCGATGTTCCCTACAGCTGCGCACAATACCGACTTTGTTCTTCAAGTTGTGTCTCATTACATCAGAGAAAGCAGGAGTGTGATCGATTCTTCCGGGCACGAGATTCTGAGACTCAACCCCGATTTCTTTGATATTGTCTTCAAGGTCCCTCATATGGAGAAATACATTGACATCTCTATATCAAAAGCACATGAGATCTTTGATGCTGATCCCAATAAAGCTAAACAGTTGATAAACACTCAATGGTTAAAGAAGCCTAGATCATCTATTTCCAGATGGCCGAAAGGACTCCTAAGAAGTGACTTCAAAGATGACGTCAAGGATATGATCACATTTCTAAGCAGGGTGAAAGGCTTGCCGGAATCATCCACTTTTCACGATTGGATGTATGAATACATCAGGATCATAAGAAGGCAGAAGGTGCATATTGACTGGGGCAAACAAATCAGTGATGAGATACATCAGTAGTTGATCAATGCTCCTTCTACATTGAAGTTCTACATGACTTCTTACCTGGTGTACGCGGTGGCTGTGATGAGACAATTCCCAGGTCTATCTACAAAAGTGAATCGGATGATGGTGCCTATGTACAGATATTTCTAGCAATTGGAACTGAAGGAAAGCTTTCATCACTTCAGACGGGTCACTGATGCTTTCTTTGCGCCTTTACTCTTCAATTTTGATCCAGCTTTGGAAAGAAGAAGAGTATCTGATGAGGCTTATAAGGTGGTAAGTAAAGTTGGATGCATTTTTCTCCAATTCCCAACATTTACTTACTTGAGAGTAGGCTGCTACACTGGTTGTCCCTACATGCTACCACGTTATCCTTCGGATAAGTGGGTTCTCATGGAAACATGCAGACAGTTGATGTCAGTGCAAAAAGAACGAAGAAGCAACCACAAGCGTGGGTTCAAGTTCCCAGAGCCATGGGAATAGATATACTATCCAAACTGCACAAAAAGCTAAGTCTGTCTATGCTGAAATGCAGATCATGACCATCAAAACCTACAGGTATAGGTTTGATTTCGACTACCAACATGTCAGGAAAAAGTTGCAAAAGGGTCACCAACACAGGTACCGTTTTGAGGACATCTGGGCAGATTTCAGGGATGAAGAAGCCATTCGTAAAATGGACTATTGCAGGTTGACTGTTCAACAAATCAGAGATCTTGGTATTGCTGACCTACCAGAGGATTTTGAAGACCCATGTGATATCATGAATGTTGTCTATGATGAGCAAGGCATTGCTAAAAGGCCGTTGCCTGCAATACAATGGTCTAGGAAAGAATTTACTAGCATGAGAGAAAGGTTGAGGCCAATCCTAGCCAACACAGAAGAATGGTTACATAAACATGGTTATGCAATGAAAAGTTTTAGAACAGACTCAGAAGGAGAGGAATCCGAAGCAGAAGCTCGCCAACAGCAAGAACTCCACAACAAAAATAAATTAGTGGCCGTTCCCACTTCTTCACGAAGAGGTCCTAGGATCAAGTTCACTGTTGGAAAGAAGGATACTCAGTCCATCCCAGAGACAGAAATCACGGAATCTAATCCATCTCCCTCTAAAGGTAAAAAGCCTGTTCTAGAGGAGATAGATTCCGGTGAAGAAGAAACTTCAAGTGACCAATCCGCTGAAAATGAAGATTCAGCAGAAGCAGACTCTGATGCCGAAGAGGTTTCTGAAAGCGGGCAAGAGTCTGATGAAGATTCTGAAGAAGGATCTGAAGGTGATTTTGAAGGTGAGCGGAATGAAGACAAGAGGGTGATACGCGGGGAACCGGGCATGATGATCAGAAAAGAACTACTTCTCCTCCTGAGAATGTAATTGAGGAAATTCCCAGAACATCATCGCCTGTGACTTCAAATGTTCCTCATACCCCTCCAGATTCAAGAACTCCTCCACCTCATGTTCCCTCGTCACCTATTCCTACCACATGCATTCCTGTAGTCGAGATATCCCCTATCCCTGCAGCATCAACCCAGCTTGATACTCCTTCAGTGACAAGCATCCATACGGTTGATATACTGTCAAGCCCTCCATCGTCCATTCCTAGTTTGTCTTCGCCAATGTATGATATCACTTCTGAAAATGAATTCAATCGTTTCATGAATGAGTCAATGCATGATCAACTCAATGTGTCAACTACAGGAGCGATGATGACAGACACTTCTCCAATTGTCACAATACCTATGGTAAGTTCAGATGTGACAATAACTTTAGAAGTAGCAATGGTGACTGAATTGACAGTAAATCCAGAAGTTCACACTTCTTTTCTTCCTCCTTGGCTAATATCTCAAGTGTCGAAGCGTATAAAGCAAATGATTTCTCCGGAGGAGCTCGACCTCGAAGAGATATTTCTTCCAAAAGCCAAAGGGAAGAAAAAGGCAAAGGTATACTCAGTGAGAGCGTTTACAGTAAAATTAAAGCTACAGAGTGTACAGATTAGCATGCTTGAATGAAAGAAGGCCGATGTCAATATGAATTACGATGAACCGGCAGCAGGAGTTACTGCTAATGCAAAATCGATCTTAAGTCACTTTGGATATGCGGCGGAGAAAGTGGATACAAAAATTAGAGAAGTGACCATGCCCTTTGTTGTAAAGACTTGCGGGTTCTCAAATGGCTTCTTGTGATGAAAGTAAATATTGAAGACCCAGCTGTCAAGAAAGCTGAGAAATTCGCCTCCAAAGGCAGGGTGTTATATGATTTTGTTGAAAAGATCATTGAACACGGATCTCAGATTATATTGGCTGCGGACGAGAAAACTACCTTGTTGGCCAAGCTCACCACAGAGCTTGATAAAGAAAAAAGTGTACTTTCCCAGGAGCGCAGAGACATGGAAAAATGCCTGTTATCATGGTCAAAAATGAAACAGGTAAAGCTCAGCAAATTGGTGGAGGTTGGGGTAATTCCTGACAAAGAAAATTTTGTTGAGGTAAGAGAATCTCTGAAACACAGAATTCAAGTGGTTCAATCTCTTACAGAAGATCTTCACCAAGTAAAGGAAGATGTCGACGGGCATCGTGCCATTCTTGAAAAAGGTATCAAAGAGTTGCTTGGTCAACTTCTTGAGGAAAATCGTATCTTCCTACCGGCCACAGAAATATCCCAGATCTTCAAGGGAAAATATAATATGAATTTGATTGACGGTTGCAAACTTCGGGCTTCAGCGAACATCATTTGTATTTTAAAGGCTCACATTGAACAACCTAAAGGCAGCATCTTAACGAGGTGCAAAGGTTCCACTCATTTGCCTGAGATCGATCACGAAATTCACACCATTGTAGTTACATCGTTGGTCGGATGAAGTTCGTTGGCGGGGAGACTAGGAGAAATTTGAAGACTTACTTTAATGCAAATAAACTTATGGAAATGACCCTATTCTCGATTATTGGTGTTTCCGTTTTCCCCATTATACATCTTGTAAATATTTCTCGACATTTTTGAATGTCATTTTGTAAATTGTAATTACACCAAGTCCAAAGATGTAATATTTTCAAAACAAATTACACTTTGACTTTGGTCAAAGTTAGGTGAGATCTCCTAAAATCGCTCACCTAACTTTCCCTGATTTCCTCAATCTATTTCCTTCTTTTGCTCATCCCTCTTTCTATATAATGTGAGGGATTTTCATTGTAAATTATCCTTTAGTATTTTGCAATGAAGTGCTGCCCTTTTTGAAGAAAATTTGTGAAACTTTGCGTTCATGCTTTGTGAATGGAATCTGATCAATAGAGAAGAGGATTGCAAGCCAAGCTTTGCGTTGGATTCAATACTTTTATGAGTTGATTTTATTTGGTGGTGATTAACTTGAAGAATCTGAAGGACTCTAAGTAGTTTATGTAAACTTTGTGTTACATTTATTATTTAGATTGCATTTGTATTTCTGTTTATCATTTGGTTGAATGATCTACAAGACGTTGTGCTTGTAATCGTTCATGCTCTTGCATATTTCGGTTGAATGATCTACAAGACTTTGTGCTTGTAATTATTCATACTCTTGGATACTTTTGTCGAAGGATCTACAAGACTTTGTGCTTGTAATCGTTCGTGCTTTTTGATACATTGGTTGGATGATCTACAAGACTTTGTGCTTGTAATGCGTTTGTGTTGTTAGAGGGGTATTACTGGAAATGCTAGGAGCTTTATTATTAGCTTCTAGCATTGAAAAATGATACATGCCGGTCAGCAAATTGATAAAACTCTGAACTTTGTGTACGCCATTGAGCTTTCCTTTTACTTTATTTGTTTATTATTAATTACTTCTGGTATCTCTACGCTTCGCTTTGACGAGATAGAGGTATTGGTATTACTGCTAGTTGTTAGTTTAAGGTTATCAAGAATTGTAAACTTCCAACGGTGAAGCATTGTAAACATCTTCTCTGAAAAAAGAGAGAAGGATGAATGTAACACACCCCCCCACTCCGTAAGTTTCGTGTACATTTTGTAATTACTTGTTTGTTTTACTATCGCTTATGTTAGCAGTAAGAAGGGCGCCTCCCCTTTCTGAGAGGAGAGATTTACATCTCACATAGCTATGGCTAAAGTCCAAGTTGTGTAATCTATCGAAAAGCTGATTACATAATTTTCACCCAACAGTTTTTTGGCGACTCCGCTGGGGAAACGACATACGCAATTTGAGCCTGATGCTTCTGATTGAAGTAGATAAGTTTCCTTTTTCTTGCTGTTCTTTTGTATATTGTTAACTTTGTAACATCCTTTGTATTCAGATCTACATTCTGGCAGACCGAGTATATACAAGAGGATTGAGGGCTCAAGGAGTAACAGATCCACTATTTGAAGAGTTTTTGCAATGTGACTTTCCATTTACTCTTCCATGAGCAAGGTCACCACTGCAACGGGCTATAAGCTTCCCTCCACGTAGCCAAAGATCTCCTATCCCAAGTGTTTGGTCAGTTTATCGCAGGCGTCCTGTTCAAGTACCTGTTGTGCAACCAGTCATGGCCGTACCACCTACAGGACCATGGGGAAATGCTTTTGGTCCCCTCCGTTTGACTCCACCTTTTCACGAACTGCCACGTGTATTCAGGAAGCATCTTCCGAAATTTCAAGGTGATGGCAAACAACACCCCGATGAGCACATATCTGCATTCTACATAGTATGCGGCGTTCTTGGCATTGAACATGAAGATGTTTATGTAAGATTGTTCATTGAATCCCTTCAAGGGGTTGCAGCCGAATGGTTCTTTACTCTTCCCAATGCCTCCGTCACCAATTGGGCCACTCTTCGCACTAAATTTGAAGAAAGATTTAAACCTGCTGAAGATTCACATGCTCTATTGGCGCAACTCACCACCATGCATAAAGAGGCTCATGAGCCTATGCACGAGTTTGTGGCAAAATTCAATAAATTGGTGACGCGGATCCCAAATGATGCAAGACCAACAGATCATAACCTGAAATGCTTCTTCATCAACACTCAACTACCTAAGGTAAGTTTTTACTTACGTAGGGAAAATCTTGTTAACGTTGAAGCAGCCCAGCAATTGGCTACCAGTCTGGAGGACGACATGATCCTTGCTGGAGAAATCAGGATGGGGACTAATGGAAATAAAAGGATGCAAGCCTCAGGATCTTCGGCGTCCAATGTTAGTACTCCCACTGCCAGCTCAAATTTTACAGATCCCATGATCCAAAGGTTGGCGAATGAAGTTTTATCTTTTAAGAAGCAAGTGTCAAACAACAACAATGGTAACAACTACAAGGACATCCCTAGGAGGACTTTCCCTAATTATGCCAGCAGCAAAAATCAGAATCGTCTCCCAGCACCTCCAGGAAGACTTGCTCTGGAAGCCCCGCTTGCTAACAATGCTGCTAGGTACTATGAGACTGAACAAGATGAATATGCTCAGCTCGAATATCCTGAAGAAGAAAATGTCGACCTCTTCCAAGAAGAAGAAACTGAATCGGCTGGCGACTCCAAAATTAGCTATTTGCAAATGATGGAAGAAGAAGAAGAAGAAGACGACTTGGTGACTGATAGTTATGCTGTTTTTACGTGGCATCAACAAAATCAGCTTGACAAAGCTCAAGCTACTGTTGTTCCAGAAAAAGAGAAGCCGCCAGTAACGATCGCCAAAAGAGGATCTCCCCTCCCTTGGCAACCTAAGAAAGCAGCAAATCCACAAGTAAGTGCGCCTCGTTCTCCTTTGTCAACTCCTGTTATTCCTAAAGCTAATCCTCCCATTCCAAAGACCAGTGTGCCTTTTGTGAAACCAATCAACAAAGTTACGACTTCCAATCTACAAAGTTATTTCCAGGATTTTGACATTATTGACCATGCCAAGAAGACCAAGGTTCAAATGTCCGAGGCTGAATACCTCAAAGCTAACCTCGACCAATTTGACAGGCTTGTTAAGATCGTAAATGATAAAAAGATTTCCCCAAGTTGGGATACTCCTCCTGAAATTCCAGTTACTCCTAAACCCAAAGTATCACAAAGTAACCTTGTATCTAATCCTCCAACCGCTTCCAGACGCATTGATCCATTTTTCATCTCCCTACTTGTAAATGGTTTCAAGCTAAGTAACTGTGTCATAGACTCTGGTGCATCTGACAATGTGATGCCCACCAAGGTGGCTACTGCGTTAGGCCTTGAAATGACCAAAACCTTCAGCCGTTGTTTTTCCATGGAGAATAAACAAGTTCCATTGATCGGTCAGATCAAAGATCCGCAATACGCCTTTGCCGCATACTCGGAGAAGAAAATAAAGATGACGGTCCTCGTGGCCGATGTACCAGCTTCCTACGGTATTCTCCTCGGATGCAATTTCTGCAAAGATGTTGGAGGAGAGCTAAGTATGGATATGTCCAAAGCAAGAATACCAGTAAAAGGTGTGATGCAAAAGCTGATTCCTGAAAAAGAAACAAATTTTTCAGTTGTTGAGTCAGATGATCCCAGAGCTCAGATTTTGTTCAAATCATCAGGCGTGGGAACTTACTACCTACAGACAAATGAGGTAGGAGAATCCTCGACTCAAAACGAGTTAGAGAAAGATGATATTTCTTCAACTTCAAATGAGACGTCATCAAGAGATTTGTCCATCTCCGACCATGAATCTTCGTCAGATGATGAAGTTTTGGACTTCGACACTGTTCTAGTTGGTGATCCCAACGGTGTCTGGTTGCTCGAGTTTGATGGTAGCTGCTCTTCGACCGGCTCCGGAGCAGGAATGGTTTTCATTTCGCCATCAGGGAAGTTTTTCCCTTTCTCCTTCAAGCTGCAGTTTGATAACACCAATAACACCGCCGAGTATGAAGCCCTGTTGCTGGGAATGCAAGTTGCGCTGAAGAAAGGTATAAAAAATCTTCATGCACAAGGTGATGCCGAGCTGATAGTATGTCAAGTAAGAAATCTCTATCAAACAAAAAATGAGAGACTCAGGCATTATCGTAATCTAGTATGGGATTCCATTGAGGAATTCGAAGCTTTTGATATCTTTGTTGTTCCCAGAGAATACAATACTAGAGCTGATTCCCTCGCAATCTCTGCCACGCTCTTGGTGCCACACAAAGACTTTCAAGGTTCTACTTACACCATAGAGTTGGTTTTCCGCCCAAGTGTACCTGATAATTCAGAGAACTGGCAGATTTTCAATGACGACCATCAAATTATCGCCTTTCTTGAGAAAGCAGAGAATTTTGATGAGTTATATTTTGAGGGCAGCGATTCTCCGCTTCGAGAATCCGTGTTCGATATAGATCCTGTTACAGGCGAGGAATATCTGCAACTCAAAGGGAATAAGATCCCTAAAGGATTGGTATCCTTGGAAAAGCTTTTTGATAAGCATGATCACCACGTGAAGAAGCAACTCTCAGATTCTGACTCATCTAATGAAGTAGAACAGATAAATTTAGGAACTGAAGCCAATCCTAAGATGGTGAACATTGGAAAATGTTGCACGGCTGAAGAAAGAAGACAGTTTGCTCAGCTACTGTAGGAGTACATTGACGTCTTGGCATATTCATATGACGATCTAAAATCATTTCGGCCTAAGGAAGTGCTGTAATATTCTTAAGATTCCGACTTGCCTAAGCTCGCAGTAATCAAAGATCTGAAGCAGTGTGGGACAGGGACTGGGACAAGCGGTTGTGACAGAAGGTGGTTGGGCAGGTGGAGGACAGTGAGTTTCAGTGCTCAGGCAGGGGTGGGTGGGATGGGGCAGGGGCGGGATGGACAAGCACTGGGACAGACCTGGGTGGAGTTGGGACTGCAATCAACACTCGCTTTCTAGCATACCATGGGGAACCTTTGCGTATCGCAGGATGCCGTTTGGTTTGATCAACGCTGGCGCTACATTCCAACGTGCCATGGATCTCGCTTTTTGCGACGTGATGGGCAAGTTCATTGTGGTGTACCTTGACGATCTTACGGTTTTCTCTAAGCAACGTCATGAGCATTTCTACCACTTGAGGAAAACTCTAGAGAGATGCCGTCAGCACGACATTTCCCTCAATCCCAAAAAGTCAACTTTTGGGGTGACAGAAGGTAAACTTCTTGGTCACGTTGTATCTGCTGAAGGAATCAAGATTGACTTGGAAAGAGTCAATGGAATTAAATCCCTCACTTTGCCGTCAAGCAAGAAAGCCGTTCATTCTTTCTTCGGCAAGGTAAACTTCTTAAGGAGATTTCTCCCAGACTTTGCTGAAAAGACTCGTCACATTGTGAATACGATGAAGGGTAACGCCACTTTTCGTTGGATGGCAGAAGGCAAAGCAGCTTTCGATGACATCAAGGAGGCCATTGCTCATGCACCTGTGTTGGTTTTCCCTAACTACACCAAAGATTTTGTTATGTACAGTTATGCTTCCGAGCATACGCTATCAACAATTTTGGTGCAGGAAAATGATGAGGGTTTTGAATCCCCCATTGCATTCATGAGTTGCCCTCTAAAGAATTACAAATTGAAATATTCTCAGATGGAAAAGCACACTTTTGCAGTTGTAAAAGCCGCCAAGAATTTCCGATTCTACATTCTAGGCAGTCATGTCAAAGTTCTTGTCCCAGATTCGACTATCAAGTCTATCCTCACACAACAGGAATTTGGAATGAAAAGAGGCAACTGGATTGCCAAGATTCAGGAATATGATCTGGAGATAAAACCTACTAAGCTGATACGTGGATGTGGTCTTTGTCAGCTCATTGCAGAAAATAATCCAGATAAAGAAATTTCAGGGGATGAAGATATCTCAGACAAAAAGGAGGTCGATCCTAGTACACTTCCAATGGTACTATTTGTTAGCACCACTGATGAATGGTATTCCAACATCGCTCACTTCCTGACATACGGAGAATTTCCCAATCACTTAACTCCGAAAGAAAAAAGGACCGTCAAGCTGAAGTCAGCTAATTTTGTCTTATGGGACAACGGCTTGTATAAGCGTGCAATGGACGAGAAATTTCTCAGATGTGTTGATAAAGAACAACAACAAAAGTTGTTGAAATATTACCATGATTTGGCATGTGGTGGACATTTCTCACCACCAGTAACCGCTCATAAAATCCTGAGAGCGAAGTATTACTGGCCCACACTTTTTCAGGACACGTACTCTTGGGTGCGTAAGTGTGAATTGTGCCAACAATTTGTCGGCCGTCCTAGGTTGGCATCTTTTCCATTAAAACCTGTTGTGATTAATGAACCTTTCCAAAAATGGGGCATTGATTTCATAGGTGCAGTTAATCCATCATCAAGTGCCGGACATATCTACGTTTTAACTGCTACTGACTATTTCACCAAATGGGTGGAAGCAATACCTACCAAGCGTGCTACTTCAGAGGTAGTGTGCAGTTTCTTAAAAGAAAATATTATTTCCAGGTTCGGAGTGCCGAACAAGATTGTTGCGGACAATGCTTCTGCTTTCTCATCAAGCGAGATCACGGAGTTTTGTTTCGAACACGGTATAACCTTGTCACATTCTTCCGACTATTATCCACAAGGTAATGGTCAAGCGGAATCTAGTAGCAAGAATTTGGTAACTATAATCCGCAAGCTGATGGATGAGAATCAACGTTTGTGGCACAAGGCTTTGTTTGATGCTTTGTGGGCAGACAGAATAACTCCGAAACGAGCAATCGACGTGTCTCCTTTTCAACTCTTGTACGGGCTGAATGCCGAGATCCCTATAACCTTGGAACTACCAGCCCTCAAGTTGGCTAAGGCCATTGAGGATGAGACATTTGATAATTCTGTCGACAAGCGCATCATGTATCTCTCCGAATTGGAAGAGAATCAGGTTCAAGTGGCTGACCGCATTGCGGAACACCAGGACCAAGTGAAGAAGTTGTTTGACAAAAAGGCTAAGTCTCGAGAATTTCAAATTGGTCATCTCGTTCTCTTGTGGGACAAACGAAGAGAACCAAAAGGTATGCACGGGAAATTTGACTCACTTTGGACAGGAGCTTTCCAAATACATCAGTTGCATGGTGAAAACAGTTTCTTGTTAGCATACGGAGATGGAACGCCATTTGCCCTTCCTCACAGTGGGCAACATCTCAAGCACTTTACACAGTAAAGAAGTTGGTGTTGGTATGTAAATACTTTTTATTTTTAAGTCCTTTCGAGTCTTTACATTTTTGTTTCTGTCGTCGTCGTCGCCTGACTCCAAGCCCAATGGATGGATAAAGGCACTTGAAATCTGGATTTCTTCTCCCTTCGTTCTTTTCAAAAGAACAACCGAAGGAAGATCCCCAGCAGGAGCCAGTTGTTATCACGGAATCTAGCAGCACTCGTTCCAAGGATAACCCCCCTACGAAACTTGTCTGTTTCCTAGGATTTGTGAAGTTCAAGCATGCATAATGAAGTGATTTTCAAGCCACCTCGAAATGCGTTCCTAAGTCTTGAATAGTCAATTCGAGCATTCCCCCATGTTTTCCTCGCGAAGACCTTTAAAACAAGATCTTTCACAAAGTTTCACTATTCGTACTTAGTGAATTACGAAAAATGCAGTGGCACTGAAAAAGTGCGCTCCTGCCCTGAAGCCAAAATTGGCTAAGTCTGGAAAATGCAAGGGCGCTAAAATTTAGCGCCCTTGCATGCAGTGAAATTTCCAAAAAAATGCAATAGCGCTAAATTTTAGCCCCATTACATTTTTCTTCGCCACTTAAACTTTTTCATGGCTTTGGCACGTTTCTTCATGTTTTCGCGTTTTTCATCAATCGTGCCACTTTTCGTGCCTAAATTTATTGCTCGACTTGAGTTAGGTTTTTGATTTTCCTTTTCACTTAAAGGTCTTTTAATTCGCCATTTTTCATTATTATGAGCTTTGTTCTTTTCTTCTTCTTGCTGGGCGAAGTGCTTTTCAACTGCAAAACATGTTTTTCTGGATTTCGCTTTCTCCTTCAGCACTCTTCGCGTTTTGGTTCGGGTAAGTCATTTGCTTTGTCTTCTTCTTTCATTTTGTATATGTTCTATGTTCTTCATATGAGATTTTAGCTTTATATTTGTTTTACCTTGCGCGCATTCCTTCTCTCCATTCGCGTTTTACCTTCGCGTTTTCTATTCATTGTTTGTCTTCATCGTGTAATGAATGGCGAGCTTTTGTTTCCTTACGCAATGGAACCCTACGCGTTTCTTTCCTTTCCTTACGCATTCTTTCCTTAACTCTTCCTCCGCGTTTTATTCGCATTCTCCATCTTGCCTTTCTTTCTAAACGTTTTCGTGTTGGTAACCCTCACATCGCCTTCTTCATTCAGTTTGTTGCAAACATTGAAAAGATCTATCACTTGGAAAGAAAGAAAATTCAGCTTTTGAATGTGTAAATAATGATAATGAGTTGCAACCCTATCCAAAGACAAGAAAAATTGTCTTCAAAGCTTTCATGATTCAAACAATTGCATTTTCCAAGCACGAGCGCCATCGCCATACATCCCTACATCTGCTTTTCAAAATTGCCAAAAAATGCTGAAGCGCTGAATTTTAGCGCTATAACATTTTGAGCTTGTAAATTTTCCTAAACACTGAAAAATGTAAGGGCGCTAAAATTCAGCGCCCTTGCATCAAAATTCATTTTCCAGAGATGTAAGGGTGTTGAACTTTAGCGCCCTTACACTTTTTCTAAAGTTTTCTACACTCCTTTCCCAATGAGTTTCATTTTCGACCAGTGCACTCCTGAGCCTCATTTTTCTGCCTTTGTGCATCGTTTTGCGTGCCTCATCATCCGCTCCATGCTTTCCCATCCTCGTGCTCATTTCATGCTTCCCCATGTTTCCTAACAATGGATGTTTGTTCTGGCTAAACGGATTGCAGTCTATTTTCAAAGATCATCAAGTCAAGAGTGATCAGAGTTCCAGTTCTTTTTGATGACTGCTACTAAGCCTCCTTCTTCTTCGAAAGCAAAAGGTAAGATGAAGTACAAATATCAAGGTGTATATCTGTCGACTGTAGTGCTTTCCAAAGTCGAAGAGATAAAAGACACAGAGGTTGGTCATCAAGACTTGGTTGACTTCGCAAAGCAAACCGAGTCGAAGCCTCTTCCTGATTCAATGAGAGCGATCGTACACAACAACCTCCATTTGGTGGCGATGTTCCCTACAGCTGCGCACAATACCGACTTTGTTCTTCAAGTTGCGTCTCATTACATCAGAGAAAGCAGGAGTGTGATCGATTCTTCCGGGCACGAGATTCTGAGACTCGACCTCGATTTCTTTGATATTGTCTTCAAGGTCCCTCATATGGAGAAATACATTGACATCTCTATATCAAAAGCACAGGAGATCTTTGATGCTGATCCCAATAAAGCTAAACAGTTGATAAACACTCAATGGTTAAAGAAGCCTAGATCATCTATTTCCAGATGGCCGAAAGGACTCCTGAGAAGTGACTTCAAAGATGACGTCAAGGATATGATCACATTTCTAAGCAGGGTGAAAGGCTTTCTGGAATCATCCACTTTTCACGATTGGATGTATGAATACATCAGGATCATAAGAAGGCAGAAGGTGCATATTGACTGGGGCAAACAAATCAGTGATGAGATACACGAGCAGTTGATCAATGCTCCTTCATTGAAGTTCTACATGACTTCTTACAATTATGCAGTGGGCTGTGATGAGACAATAATTCGAGGTCTATCTACAAAGGAATCCGGATGATGGGTACCTATGTCTGAATCATTTCTAGCAATTGGGTGAAGGAAGCTCATCACTTGAGGCGGGTCAGCGATTAGCTTTCTTTTCTTTACTCTTCAATTTTGATCCGGCTTTGGAAAGAAGAAGTGTCGATGGGGGCTTATAAGGTGGTAAGTAAGGTTGGATGCATTTTTCTCAATTCCCAATGTTTACTTACTTGAGAGTAGGATGCTACACTGGTTGTCCCTACATGCTACCACGTTATCCTTCGGATAAGTGGGTTCTCATGGAAACATGCAGACAGTTGATGTCAGTGCAAAAAGAACGAAGAAGCAACCACAAGCGTGGGTTCAAGTTCCCACTAACCATCGGTCGATATACTATCCAAACTGCACAAAAAGCTAAGTCTGTCTATGCTGAAATGCAGATCATGACCATCAAAACCTACAGGTATAGGTTTGATTTCAACTACCAACATGTCAGGAAAAAGTTGCAAAAGGGTCACCAACACAGGTACCGTTTTGAGGACATCTGGGCAGATTGCAGGGATGAAGAATCCATTCGTAAAATGGACTATTATAGGTTGACTGTTCAACAAATCAGAGATCTTGGTATTGCTGATCTACCAGAGGATTTTGAAGATCCAGGTGATATCATGAATCTTTGTTGATGGCAAGGCGTGCTAAAAAGGTTGTTTGCACAATACAATGGGTCTGAAGAAGTTACGGCCTTGAGAGAGAAAGGTTAGAGGCCAATCCCTATATGCTTCCGGAAGAATGGTTACATAAACATGGTTATGGTGATTACAAACGGACTTCGAGGAAGGAGGAATTTAGGCGAGCTTCGCCAACAGCAAGAACTCCGCGACAAAAATAAATTGGCAGCCATTCCCACTTCTTCACGAAGAGGTCCTAGGATCAAGTTCACTGTTGGCAAGAAGGATACTCAGTCCGTCCAAGAGACAGAAATCACGGAATCTAATCCATCTCGCTCTAAAGGTAAAAAGCCTGTTCTAGAGGAGATAGATTTCGATGAAGAAGAAACTTCAAGTGATCAATCCGCTGAAGATGAAGATTCAGCAGAAGCAGACTCCGATGCCGAAGAGGTTTCTGAAAGCGGGCAAGAGTCTGATGAAGATTTTGAAGAAGGATCTGAAGGTGATTTTGAAGGTGAACCAGAATCGGAGAAACAAGAAGGTGATCAACAGGAACCCGGGCATGATCAAGAAAGAACTACTTCTCCTCCTGAGAATGTAATTGAGGAAATTCCCAGAACATCATCGCCTATGACTTCAAATGTTCCTCATACCCCTCCAGATTCAAGAACTCCTCCACCTCATGTTCCCTCGTCACCTATTCCTACCACATGCATTCCTGCAGTTGAGATATCCCCTATCCCTGCAGCATCAACCCAGCTTGATACTCCTTCAGTGACAAGCATCCATACGGTTGATATACTGTCAAGCCCTCCATCGTCCATTTCCCTGGTTGTCGCCCGTAGCGTATGATATCGCCGAAATGAATTCAATCATTTCATGGATAAAGTCAATGCAATCCCGAAACAATGATAATGTCAACTCTGAGGGCGATGATGGCGGGGAACACTTCTCAATTGTCACAATGCCTGGTAAGTTGGATGTGACAATAACCCGAAGTAGCAATGGTAGTTGACCGATAAAATCCGAGTTCCACCTTCTTTTCTTCTTCAGCTAATATCTCAAATTAGCCGGTAAAAGCAAATGATTTCTCGAGACCTCGACCTCGAAGAGATATTTCTTCCAAAAGCCAAAGGGAAGAAAAAGACAAAAGTATGCGCCAAGGGTGAGCGTTGATAAAGTGTACAGTATGCTGAAATTGGCATGCTGCCTTGAATATGAAGAAGCGTCTCCAATGCCAAAGGAGGATACGGTAACAGGTCGGCAGCGAGTTACCAGCGAAGTGCAAAATCGTCATAAGTCTTTGGATATCTTGGCGTTGGATAAAGAGTAGGAATGAGCGGTATACTTACTTTGTTGTAAAGACTTATCCGGTTCTCTGAAGTATTCTGCACAGCGTGATGAAGACCAACGGTATCGAAGTTAAGCTATCAAAGGCGGTGTTATATGATTTTGTTGAAAGATCATTGGGCATGGATCTCGAGATTATATTAGTGCGGTTGAAAACTACCTTGTTGGCCAAACTCACCACAAAGCGATAAAGAGAAAAGTGTATACTTTTCCCGTAGAAGCGCGGGGGCAGCAACTGGAAAAATGCACATTATCATGGAAATATAGGTGGCTTCGGTAGGTGGTGGAGAGTTGGGGTAATTTACGACAAAGAAAAGTTTGTTGAGGTAAGAGAATCTTTGAAACACAAAATTCAAGTGGTTCAATCTCTTATAGAAGATCTTCACCAAGTATAGGAAGATGTCGACGGGCATCGTGCCATTCTTGAAAAAGGTATCAAAGAGTTGCCTGGTCAACTTCTTGAGGAAAATCGTATCTTCCTGCCGGCCACAGAAATATCCCAGATCTTCAAGGAAGCCATCATGAATTTGATTAATGATTCGGACTAACCGGCAACCCAACATCGACTATGATACAAGGCTCACATTGGACAACTGGTAGCATCTTAGCGGGTGCAAAAAGGTTCCTCATTTGCCATGAAGTTGATCCACGAGAATTCACACCATTGTGGATTACACGTTAGTCGGATGAAGTTAGGTCGCGAGGGGAGACTAGGAGGAAATTTGAAGACTTCATGAAAATGCAAGAAACATGAAACAACCCTATTCTCCGGTGTTAGACATTTCGGTTAAAATACCATTATGCATCTTGTAAATATTTCGACGTTTTGAATGTCTTTTTGTAAATTGTAATTACACCAAGCTCGAAGATGTAATATTTTGAAAACAAATTACACTTTGACTTTGGTCAAAGTTAGGTGAGATCTCCTAAAATCGCTCACCTAACTTTCCCTGATTTCCTCAATCTATTTCCTTCTTTTGCTCATCCCTCTTTCTATATAATGTGAGGGATTTTCATTGTAAATTATCCTTTAGTATTTTGCAACGAATTGCTGCCCTTTTTGAAGCAAATTTGTGAAACTTTGAGTTCATGCTTTGTGAATGGAATTTGATCAATAAAGAAGAGGATTGCAAGCCAAACTTTTCATTGGATTCAATACTTTTGTGAGTTGATTTTATTTGGTGGTGATTAGCTTGAAGAATCTGAAGGACTCTAAGTAGTTTATGTAAACTTTGTGTTACATTTATTATTTAGATTGCATTTGTATTTCTGTTTATCATTTGGTTGAATGATCTACAAGACTTTGTGCTTGTAGTCGTTCATGCTCTTGCATGTTTTGGTTGAATGATCTACAAGACTTTGTGCTTGTAATTATTCATACTCTTGGATACTTTTGTCGAAGGATCTACAAGACTTTGTGCTTGTAATCGTTCGTGCTCTTTGATACTCTTGTTGGATGATCTACAAGACTTAGTGCTTGTAATCGTTCATGCTATTCGAGGAATTGCTGCGTCTAAGAAGACTTTGTGCTTCTAACGTGACAAACGGTACATCTGCACAAATCCAACATTACAGTGAAGCCTCTGGAGCGACTTTGTGCAGCCATTGAGCTTTCCTTTTACTTTATTTGTTTATCTGTTAGTACTTAAGGTATCTCACGCTTGGCTTTGTGAGATAAATTATTGAGTAATGCTAGTTGTTAGTTTAAGGTTATCAAATTGTAAAACTTCCAGCGGTGAAGCATTGTAAACATCTTCTCACGAAAAGAAGGATGAATGTAACACACCCCCCCCACTCCGTAAGTTTCGTGTACATTTTGTAATTACTTGTTTGTTTTACTATCGCTTATGTTAGCAGTAAGAAGGGCGCCTCCCCTTTCCGAGAGGAGAGATTTACATCTCACATAGCTGTGGCTGAAGTCCAAGTTGTGTAATCTATCAAAAAGCTGATTACATAATTTTCACCCAACAAAATTTTCAAAGCACCCTCTACATGAAAAATCTTCATAAGTTTTCCATACAAACTCAGATGTTTGCATTGCCTTCTCCATGCAGATCCTGGCTCCATCTTCTTTATTGTGGTATGCCTTTTATAATATTGTTATTTTCTAAAATAACCATTTAGAGGATATTTCCACAATTTTTCTTTGAATCACACTTTGGAGAACAACTAGGAAAAAACATTAGGGGGCACACATTCACCCTTATTTTTCTTTCTGACTAATTTTCTCCTCATATACTCTGTTGGCCATTTTAAAATTCATCTATTTATTGCTTTAATTTTTGGAACTAATGTATCTTTGATCTTGTAGGATTTAATATCTTTCTAAACATTTCGATTTTGCAAGATTATGGTACTTAATTATGTGGTTTTTCAAGATTTTTTGTTTGGGGGCATCATCCTTCCATGTGGAATAGTTTCAGATCCTCTATAGTATCCTTTTGGATATTCATTTAAAAAAATGATTTTCACATTTCATTTATGTACTTTAGTGTAGCTTATCATCTAGTGTCATTAGCTTGCTAAAGTGGGAGCAAATTGTAATGTAGGAAATTGCATACTCGTGTATTTTCAAATTGCATTTTGAACTTGCTTTAGAGTCCACTCCCATAACATGTTCTAGGTCCACTTAAGCTCAAGTCTTGGTATTTTTCCCTTACGCCAAGGTTTTCCTAGATTTTGGATTGTAATATCTCTCTTGCGTTTGTTTTGGACATGCGTGTAAAATTTTGGAGAATTTCTTTAGGATGCAAGCATGATGCATGAACATCCATGCAATGCATTGGTAACTTGGATGTTTCAAAAATATAAAACATGAGTTTTTCTCATAACTATTTTTTGACACCTATTGTAATGCCCGAAAAAGAAAGTAGCTCTCTATATTCTCCCATTTGACCAAATAAAAAATCTTAATTCTCTCATTCAAAGGGATATTTTTTCATCTTTTTATCTCTATTGCTCTTGCTATTAGATATGTTGGGGAAAATTTATCAAAATCCATATTAAAGCTATAGGATTATTGCATTCTCATACTTTATTTTATTGTTGAAGACTCTAAAAGGAACATTCAACTTGCACATCATTCAAATCCATTAAAGAGATTTGCATCCTTGGTAATATTTTCTTATTTCCTTCAAATATGCTTCTCTAAATTATTTGTTGCTCTAAATTATTTGTTGGGAAAGTCTATTTGGTGTAAATAATTTTCTTGTTTGTAAATCCATTTACAATGGTAGTTTCCCTATAGACCAGGATTAACGCCATTAGAATTTGTTACATTTTTATTTTATTCCTCTTCATTCCTCAAGCATGTAGAATAAGAATACACACAAGTTTATACTACATTTTCCCATTCCAATTGTCCACAGAGGTCAAAAGACCAATATGTGGGTTTGACTAAGGCAAGCCCCTTAACAACCCCAACAATTTTCTCTTCCTTTTTTGTATTTATGAGTATTTAAAAAATATTCAACCACATAGATGTTTGAAAGTATTTTTGTATTTATTATTAAATTTATCTCTTTGATTAAGTATAATATAACTCTTGTTGATTTATTGTATTTTATAATATTTTTTTATCATCTACTAGTCTTTGGAATATTATTATACCTATTTAAAAAGATTTAACTAATTACTAAGTTGGAAGTATGCATTTCAGAACCTTTTATTGCCTAAGTTGTATGAACTACAAAGGGATGGAAAAATGTCTGTGTGACACACTAGGATCCTAGATAACAAGCTACAACATTTGGTGCCAGGTTTCTTTTTCCTCTTTTTAATTCTATAATAAAAATTAATAAAAAATTATTTAATTTTTATTGAATAACATTTTCTTACTCTATTTAGTGCTTTAGTTGAATAAATACTCCCTGTATCTAGGGCTTAATAATATTTTTGGGATTATCAATGTTATCCTATTCTTTCCTTATTATATGGAAGCATAAAATTGTCATTTAAAGTTTTACAATCTTGGAATAGTGTAATAAAGAAATTATTTAGTTAGAAAACAAAAACTTCATTTCTAAATCAAATTACCTTCATTACACCCATGTTATTTGCTCAATTTCTTTTATTTCACTTGATATTTATTCACAAGACCATGTATGCATGTCCACAGGAGGAATCAAATATTGGGTCTTTGAACCCCAACTGCACCATTGGTGTGACTACCCTTTGAGGTTTTTTATATTGGCAAGCTAGTGCATAAGGTTTTTATTTTTTAGGAATAGGTTGAAATACGCATAAGTGGAACCTATTCAAATTCACTAATCAATAAGGTATCATCTTCTAAATATTCATAATTAGTAGGAAAGGTTTGACATCATGTATGGATGCATTAGTAGTACCATCAAAATATAATATAATAAATTCTCACTAAAGGCTATAATATCATCACATAACAAACAAGGAACTAATGAAGCATCACTAATATGTATGCGAGAAGCTCATAAGTCAACATCACAAGGTATGAGATTATCATGTACTATATCACTAGGTGAAATACTGTCATGAGTAACCATAGGGCAAGTGCAAGAAATTGAGTCCACGAAACGTGGAAGTTTTTGCCTTAGCCAAAAAAATGAAATTGGCATTGCAAAAACGGGATCCTGATTTTAAAAAAATGCGATCTCGTTTAGCTTTGGGATCCTAAGCCTAAATTCCAAACAGGATCCCATTTGTAAAAGTGTCTCAAACTGACGAACGCCAAACAAGATCTTGATTATTACAAAATGAGATCCCATTTTAAGATAGTAATTTTTTTTTAAAAATGAACAAAACTCAGCTATTCAACAACATGGGATCCTGAATTGGTGAGCGACAACGACATTACAACGACCTCTAGGTGCGCCTCCACCCCCAATTTGTTTATTTTTTCACGTTTTCTTGAAATTTTTAATACAATAATAGGTGCTAGCATTTATTTTTCTAATTTATTTAGCATTTTATGCATTTTATTTCCCTATAACAGTAGAAATGATGATTTGTAGAAGTAGATGAAAAAATGCAATGAAACCCCAAAGATATTGAATAGAAAGGAAAAAATTAACCTTAAATTGTATGTTAAAAACAAGATTTAGCTTTTGAAACCTAAATTGTTCAATCAAACCAAAAAATTTGAATTTGAAAACCCTAATTGAAACAAAAATTTGACAAAACCCTAAATTGATATGAAATAAAAAAATTGCATTTGAATTTAACCCTAATTGCTTTTTGAAACCCTAAATTCAAATGAAACAAAAAAAAATAGATTTGAAACCCTAGTTTGAAATGAAACAAAAAATTGCATTAAAAACCCTAATTGCTTAGATTGAAACCCTAAATTGAATTCAAACAAATTTTTTTGCTAAAACCCTAAATTGAAATCAAAGAAATCATTATGCATTTGAAAACCCTGATTTCGAGCTGAAGAATATTTGATAATGGAAAAAAATCATTTGCATTGCTTAAATGTTTTAAATTTCATTTGCATTGTATGGAGAAAACAATATGTTAAACTTTACTTTCAATGTTAAACTATAATTAGATTAGAAAACAATATGTTAAAGAATAGTTACAATTCATAAATTATCAATGTTTGTTTGCAAATTTAGTTAGCAAATTCCTAAATCCTTGTACAATCCATTTCCAATTGTCACTTAATTAGATAATATTTGCATTCATTTCTATTTTATGTTTTGATCTCTCTTGTTTATGCCTTGTTTCCATTTCTTGTTTGCATGTGTTGTCTCTTGTCTTTCAACAATCATTCTAGTCAATTAATTGTTAATTAGGCTTCTAGTTTAGTCTAAAATCTCAATTTTCACTAGTTACCTAGACAATAAAAGAATCTAAATATCTTTCTTTTCTTTCTTTTAGGTTCTTTCAATTCCAAACAATCCAAAATAAAATAAGATTCAACATTAACCAATTTTATTATACATTTTATATCATAAAATTCATTTAAGTGGGAAATATTAATGAAAAAAATGTCAAATAAAATAATCTTATATTCAATTAAAAAAATATCAAGTTAAAATATACATCAAACTCAATGCTTAATAATACATAATTATGTGTTTCTATTACGGAAATAGTCAATCTATTCATAAAAACAAAAATATTCATAAACTAGCCAGTCTATTACCCTAAACTGTAAACCAATGTGTTAAGGGGTCCTAATATGACATTTCTTAAGGGGATCAAAGAAGTTCTCAAAATTTGGTGAAGTTTCCCAAGGCAACCAAATTTAACAATAATAAGATCGTGCAAGATTAACATGAATGAGATTTCAAGATCTAGGTTGGTCAATCGAAACAAGAGCTATCTCAATCAACCGTTCCACAAGAAAACGTTGTTCAATAACTTTCAAGTCCATTATTCCAAGGGCCACCCAAACTTCACGCTAAGTTCCCTAAACTCTAAACCCTGAACTCTAAAATCCAAACCCTAAACACTAAAGCATTCATTTTGTACTAGGACCTTAAAATGATATTTGGTTGCCTTAGGCAACTCCACCAAATTTGATTCCCTTAAGTCATGTCATTTTGTTGTAGGACCTTACTACATAGATCCCCTTAAGCCATCCTATTACCCTAAACCCTAAACTCTAAACTCTAAACCCTAAACCCTAAAGCCATCATTTTTCCTAGTCCCTTAATGAAATTTGGTTGCCTTGGGCAACTTCACCAAATTTTATTCACTTGAGCCATGTCATTTTGTCCTAGGACCTTACTAGACATAGATC
>VDFB02030326.1:0-20379 GCA_007258455.2 Sequoia sempervirens
AAGTTGTATATAAGTGTATATAATTCGTGAAGTTAAAAATTCCATGAAACAAATATAAGTTGTATATAATTGTAATTTAGGAAAAATGATTTTAAAAAAAAATCACTACGATTCAAATAAGGATTGAAAGCATATAATATGGGTTTACATGCAACCAAAAAAGTGAGAGATGATGCTATCAAAATTCTTGAACTTAAGAATTTTCAATGGAACAAATATGTACATATAATTGTAATTTACACAAAATGATTTACAACTATGTACAAGTTACTATAAGTTCTCATTTGAACATGTATAGGGTTACAAGTGAACTTGAAAACCATGGATATAATCTAAGTCAAATATTTTGGTTCAGCTCGCTCTTCAATAACATGTAGAATTTTTTGATGATCATCACTATCTAGTCTCCATTTTCTTCAGCCACGTGCATGTGGAACTGCATGGAGATGTAGAGTGGCATCAATTATTAAGTGACTATATTGATATACCTTGTTATCAGGTTGATAGTCAACAAAATGAATCCCATGCTGAACAAATTTGAATTGTTTTAGATATGTCCCCTTGTACTACAACATAACCTGCATGGTAAACATGAACCTAAGGTAAGACATATGAACGTGTGTACGTATTTTTAGGTACACAAAAGGTTTGGCCACAATATATGGCAGAAAATGTTTATAATGTAATGTGCACATGTGAATACAATGTACATATATAAAATTTTAAATTCAAACTCACCTGTGGGAAATAACATTCCATCAATTGTTTTAGGTTCTGTTAGCTTATTCCTCTCTTCTGTGCAACACAATAAATAATAGCTAACACCTTCGATGTTTTCAGGCTCTGCTATGACTGCAAAAACATCTCCTATACACCAAATTTACACAAAAAAAATCTAAAAAAATTAGAAATTTGTCTCTAAAGATCATTAACTAGATATATATAATAAAACTTAAATTAAAAACTTACGTGTACCTTTTCTAACCAATCATGAAATATGGTCATAATCAATTGAAATCAAAGGAATGTCTTCAAATCTTTCTTCCTCGTCTTCATCATATGTTTCTAAAACAAGTAGTGGCACTATATCCCATTTAGCAACATATCCAAGTTCTTGATTGTTGCATGCATAATCAGAGTTTCCCTCAATGCACTCTGTGCAAAAACAAGAGTAATCCTTTGTGTCTAATATCCATCCATGGCGACTATCTGAACTCCTAACACAATGCAAAGATCTTGTTTTTCTACCCTCTTGCATCCATGCATCGATCTTCTATCCATGCCTAGATACATATGTACAACAAAAAACTTATGTGAACAAATATGTATATATATTTTAAATTTAAATAAATTCAAATTTTTGATTTAATGTACAATTTATACATACCTGATATCTCCCAAAACACTCTACGTGGAATGTGTCGGTTTGTTCTTGAAGATGTGCCGACCACATTTTGATGCAAAGTGTTTCTTGCACCATTCAACAACATCATGTGCATTGTCTAAGATGATCTTGGATAACTCATTTGATGCTTTTCTTAAAACTTCGTTTGATGCAAACCCACTCTATCATGCTCACCCTTTCCATGCCCACTCTCAAAAAACTCCAAACATGTGGTATTTTGTAGATTTTATGATATCTACAAAGTGCATAGAATGGCCGTGAAGATTTGAATTGTGCTGCACATCCATCTGACCATACAAAATGATTTTCAAATTTTACACCCCTGCTTCTCAAATTCTCAAAAAATATTGTAAAGCAATGTTGGACAAAAGTGTGTCATGCTCTTTATCATCACTAATATAAAAGTAATATTCTTTCTTAATTACTTGTTCTTCATATGTACTCTCAACACCATCCAATTTTGATTGTTACGTATTATGGAAGTAACACACATGAACCATAATAGTGATCTACTTTGAAAATTAATACTCTGATTGAATCTCCTTTGATGTACAAAGGAGTAATTTTCTGCAAAGTCAACTACTGATAGAACTGTTCCATGTGGGAAAGTATCTCTCAATGTTTGGAATTGTTGTGCTTGCCACTTAGCAAAAAATGAATGATGTATGTATGGTCGTATCAAATTTTGAAAATCTTCCATAAATTTTCCAATGAGAATCTCCTCTTCTACATAGATCAACCTTGTGGATTCTTTCCCAAAATTTGTTTGCAACTTTACATACTTGTACCTGTGTCAGTAAAATATGTGAATAACTAATAAACCACACTTGATCAATGAAACATTACATCAAAGGGAATCCAAATAACTTGATCTATGAGAAATTGAAACAAATCAACTCTCTAAAAATAGTACTTACCTCTTGAAATTTATTGTCTTTGTTAGGTCAGGTATCCTCAATTCTTGAAGGAAATTTAGCCAAACTTCCACATGTCTCACAAATTCCTTTTATGCAATTTATTTGAGGTCCATTTTCATGATCACATAATATAGACTTTATGAACAAACTTGCCTGTTTAGGAGGTGCATTTTGAAGCCCACATCTTTCTTCTCTCATCTTTCGAAACACCTGATAGTAGAGATCAAATTCAATAACAACAAGTTTCAAAAAACTTGTTTATCTTCACATAATATGGATTTAACCTTTGAAACATTGTTTGCCCAATCTTTATATGAGGATATGCATTACAAAAGCTCATATACATCTCAAATTGTGTTATGTCTAGCCAATGTTTGATATGATTTTCATAAATACTAGGTCCAATCCTGTATCTCACATCTGTGTTTTGTTGATGGGCCGAAAGTCGGATCATGCCAAAAACTTGAGACCAAGTTCCCTAACTGTATATTCAGTGTGAGCGGAGACTCACACATAATTTCCCAATTTCCTTCTAAACTCTCATCCAAAAACTCTCTTTTACTCATATTTTATCAATGTGGTTCTACTATAACCAATTTCGGTTGAAAGTGCTAACATTTTTCTTTTTCTTGCTATATCTTGATGTACAATAGATGTCAACATCACCCTTCTTGTAGTGGCCTTATCCACTATTCAAGATCCTTTCCCAATGGAATCTAAACCCTTTTTAACATTTGAACAATATCCTTTTGTAATCCCATGTGTTTCTTCTTATTTGATGATGAATGGACACCCAACAATTGTAATGACTCTTTGAGCTCATCCGCAGAAAGTAAACATGATAACAATTGGGTTTTCCAAGGGTGTATCAAGATGATTGAAATGATGATTGATCATTCCATTTTACAGATTTAGTCATTGACCTACTTTCTCTTATTATAAAATTTGGTTGGCATAATATTTGAGTTTCTCATATCCATTTCAAGTAAAGTAGTCTAAATTTCTATGAGAAATTTGTTTACCACCTTCTCAACTAGTTTTATATGCTCATCCATACCTAGAGTAGGAGGAAGTGATCCCGACCCCTCTCCAACATGCATTATTTCAACTTGTGCCTCCTCCCTATCTTCAAGGACCATGCATTCTTGAGCGGATTCATTTGATCCAATGTCTAGATTTGGCTCGACTTGAGCATGAAAACTTCCTGCTTGTTGAGCCCTTCCTACATGTGTCACAAAATATTTTGCAAACAAAAAGTGAGAGATGATGTTAAATATATAAGTGAAGTTTATGTATGCAAAACAAACAAATTGATAAAGAACATGATGAGCTATAGGGTGAGAGAGAAGTTTGTGCTATTTTTATATGCTCATCCATACCGATTGAAGGAAGTGATCTTGAAGCCCCTCTCCAACAAGCATTGTTTGAACTTGGAGTCTCCCTCCTAACTTCCAAGGTCCATGTGTTCTTCCAGCAGGACCGTTTGATCCAATATCTAGATTTGGCTGGAAACTCTCGCTTGAGGAATCCCTAGGAAACATAAAACATAAAAAATAATTTGAGAACATTGAAGTGATATGAAAATAAAATATGAAAGACACAAAACTCTGTAAAATATTGAAACAAAAGAATTGGCTTAAGGAATTGGAGTCCAGGATCATATAAACACGCTTGCAACGACCAAGATGACTTGAGGATATTTAAAAGTATTTATAGTCATTTAAGTGCGATGATGGTTAGAAACCTTCAAGGTAAAATTACTAAACACACACTTGAGAGTGAGAGAGAGAAGAAACAAGCGTGTACCTTGTTTCTTTCTATGATAATTTTCCAAGTTTTGATCACGCCTGTTTTGTTCTTCTTCTTTTGACAATTTTCGTTGAGGATACCATTTTTTCTTTTTTTCTTTTGTTGGCCGTTTGCGTCTTCAACTTAAAGATGACTCTAAACAAAGTCCCTCACCAACTTAGTTAAATTATCCTACAAAATTTTCCTTGATTGATAAAATGAAAAGTTATTAGAGCTCAATATTTGCCTCCTTGATAAATGTGCAAAATTCTCCAAAATCACTTGCTCCAAATTGAATCAAAATTATTCAGTGTACATGGAATAACTAGATCCTAGTTTAAATGAATCAAGTGAGTAAACGAACAAGTTATTTCATTTGTGGGTTTGTTGTTATTTAATTCATAGGTATGCACAACATATCTAGTAATTTATTTTTGGTAAAGTGTCAAAATGTATAAATATTAGAGGTATAATTTGAATTGAATTTTTTCTTAATTATATTTATAGAATTGAACCAAGTTAGTTGTCGAAAATGTATAATAGAATTATAATTTGAATTAATTTTTCTTAATTAAATATTTGAATTGAATTTCCAAGTTACTTGTAAAAAGCATTATAATAGCTTCGATATAATTTAAATTGAATTTCAAGTTACTTGTCCAAAAAGATTATATCTTGTTCTCAACTCAATGGTTCATGTTGCTTAAGTCATTTAAAAAAATATTTATTGTGATCAACATGAATGAACTTAATTATAAAATGGCATTGATTTCCCTAAAATTCTACTAGAGATCAATGTATATTGAATATAAGGAAATGTAAGTTGTAAGAGATCATAAAATAAGAAAACATATATGTATATTGAATATTTAAAACAAATGCATACATATATTACGTGTAAACATGTTTAAACCATAAGCAAACACATGTACATATATGTAAAGGGATTCAATACATATAAACATAACACATATTATAAGCAAAGAGGCAAATGTATGTATATATCATATAAGAAAATATATGTACATATATCATAAAAGCAAAATGTAAATTAAAGATCATCTAATGTAGAATACTAAAGATCAAAAAACAAGCAAATGTATGTATATCATATAAGCAAGTGTAAGTTAGAGATCATCAAATATCAAATACTATTTTAAAAGATCATCATATACAAATACACATGTGATAAAGATCATAAATCTAGAGATGCATGGCCTAATAGGAATGTCTACTCCTAGGCGAATGGCCATCCCCGAATGAGAATGGTCACCTTTCTACGATGGATGTCTTTGACACTTGCAAAATAAAATTATTGTACAAGATGTGTTAAAATAAATATAATTTTATTGATGAATTTTGAGAAAGTTATTTTAAATGAACTTGTATTTTTAAATATCAATCTACAACTTGTATTTATCTATGCATACATAAATATATATTTTATGAAAACTCACATGTCCGATGGCGATTCATCCCTTTTGAGAGTCACATCGATCATGCACACGGTGATTTGGACCAAGGCTAGGAGTGATATAGAGGTATGTCTACCTATAACAATATATATACACATATATATCAACTTACATGAATATCTAGTTAAAAGAAAATTTAAAAAATAATGAAAAAAGAATTGAAACATGCACATGCACACATACATGCACATCATCTGATATCGGATGACCTAAGTCCTTTGAAACATTCACCTCCACCATATGGACCAAGCGATCAGCTGACGAATCAATATGCATCCATCAGTCTATCCCATGTGGGTACCCGGAAATGATGAATGTAGAGGGACTATGAGTGAGATGGCACGTTGATGATGAACCCGAGAACCAATCAATATATGGAAGTTATAACCCATGGTTTGTGCATTTCACAGGTATGAGCTGGGTGGATTACGATGCACTGAATTTTTCGGTGATGGGATCACAGGCTGAGCGACCTCTACGTCTCAAATGATCTCTAACATGCTCTATACTGATCCCATTTTCTGATGCAATGTGGGCATATGCCTCCAATAGGTCCTCAGCCAAACAATGCAGAGTCATGCATGACATATCTCATGTAAGTGCATCAAGCTGTGTAGGAGTAGGGATGCCAACCACTATAAAAGGATCCATGGTGGTTCACTATGCTGATAATGGTTTGGATTGGGAATGTCTAGACATCAAATAATGACCTACACGATCATCAAATATCCTAGTGGTACATTTGCAATGTCACCCTACCGATTTATAGTGCTTCCTTTTGGGAAGAAACAGCAACCTCATCTGCTATGGGGGCTAGAGCTGGGCTGAGAGCAGGAGACCTGTCACCAACCAAGACCCTAAACATTGGGGGTGGTCTATCTGCTCGACAATAGGTGGGCCTATCAGCAATCCTACCGCCCGACCAACATATGGTGGAATGTCCAGGTAGTTAACTTTGAGGCCCAAATGGACCTCAACATACAACTGTTGAACACAATACAATGGAATCTGGTCATTGTTTGGGTATAGACCATGTGCTACTAGAAATCATGGGTAGATCAATGAGGCCATAGCATGATAAACACATCTAGTGACCTGGTATCCCCTAACCTTACGCACATTTTGATAAAATGGAAAACAAGTGGCTTTTATCATTTCTTTGGTGACACTATCTTGTATTTGTTTAAGGGGAACGTCACCATGTACTTCTTCCCGCATGCGGGAAAGAATAGCAGTCACTCTATTTGGGGAATATGCACTAGTCCTCTCAAGTTCATCTTTTAGTTTTTCTAGACTATGCAATATTAACATGCATGGTTCACTATATATCCCCGGGTTTGCACCCTGTGCTAATGAATCTCTTAATTTTTTTTATCTCATTACTAATATTTGCAAACAAAGAATCTGGCACAGGTGGAACATGATCTACATTTTCCATGTTATATATATATACACATAGTACACCTAAAAAAAAATGAGACTTTGGTAAATAATATATCTAGATAAAAGGAATACAAATCTAAAATAGAACTTGTAATAATTCATCTACTCATCAATAATATTTTCATACTATTAACTTGATTTAAAAAGAATTGGAAGACAACTATAATCTATAACATAGCATCCTTAAATGGTTCAAATTTTAGTAGCGATAGAAGAGAATAGAATACAAAGATTAAAATTATAAAATCATTTGAAAATAATTGGGATAAAAATATTTAATCTAATAGTTGTTAACATAAATGAACTTCAATTATATAGCCTTGAGAACATAAAATTATAGATTGGAAAGCAAAATAAATATGTATATTACTTGAATCAAATCTAATAAAGTTTGACTTCATTGCATACTTATTTATAAATATCTCACATGGGCAATGAAAATCAATGTGTCTCCAAATTACATAGAAGAGAACCTAAATGTGAAAAGAAAAATTCAAAATCCATCTTTTTTGTAATGAGTTTGTTAAAATTTAAAAACATTCAAGAACCCAAAAATGGTTTGAAATTGATAAGCATAATAGAAATTTTTGAAGGCAAGAGGTCATCACAAACCATTTAGTTGTGGGCTTCAAAAAATTTCAATGAATGGTTTTCCAATAAGATGTATTAACCAAAATATTCCAAATTTTTATACAATTACTAAAGATGTACAAAATGAGACCTTTACTAAATAAATTTCAAAATGCATCATTAAATTTATATTAACATCATCCGCACTCTAATTAAGAACATTAAAAACAACACGGAACACAAAGAGATAAAATTAAAAAGTTCCAACTAATGATGTTATAATAATCCTCCCCAAGTTGATCCTCTCATCCCAATCATCATACTTAATGTTTTGGTACTTGAATCATGTTTATTATATTATGTGCTCCTCAACACTATGTAAATTAGAACTCTTAATAAACATTTTTTTTAAGAGGAAGCATTTTCTCTTTCTATTACCATAATGATTATTCTTGTTTTTGTAACTTGGTATTTCTACTTGTAGATTTTCAACTTTTTATTATGTAAATCATTCTTTGATACCCAAGTAGTTTAAAGGTTTTCTTGAATCTTATTTAGTTTTTAGATTTAAGTGCTTTCTCATTGTCTAATTTCTTAATCAAATCTAAACATTGTTCGATCCTTATTTCCTTCTAATACCAAAATCATCCTCTTTTCCTAACTATAAGAAGTCATAGTTCAATCCCACCATGGTTGTGAATCAAGCTAAAATTGGTATGATTGGGAATATGCATGATACTAAATTTATCATAATGGAGAAGAATCATTTGACCATGAGGCCCTTGTTGAGAAAATGGTAATCAAGATATAGCTTTGATGCACACAACCTTTCTTTGGATCTTGCAAATTTGGCTAGTAATATTAATCCTAGTACAATGATTGATCTCCTTCATATACTATGTTGATTAATAAGCCATGTGGAAAGAAAGTACTTAAAGTTAAATAGGTAAAAGGATAAGCTCAACAATCCCTTTGAGTGATGTGCCATTTCCCTCCATCCCAAGCTTCTTCTTCATGTATTCCTCCTTATTGTTTTACTCCTATCTATCTTCAAGTTTATTTCTCCTTCCACCAAATCTCCCCAAATTTATCCTCTCCTTTTTCCTAGATCTCATCTCATGCTTACTTATTATGATGCACATAGTTCTCTTGTCTCCACATTAGTTCTCATTAGTTTTGTTTACACTTCCCATGTTCCCCTCACTTTGATATTCCCTACATGAGTCTTTGTCACTCCACACTCATTTATTATGTCACGACAAATTTATACACCACTTCCATTTCTCATCTTGCCACTTTCATTCATGTCCTTAATCCTAGTGTGTGCCTCTATCTACCCTTGACATTAATGTTTAAAGAGGCTTGTTGAGATGAAAAGTAATGTTGATTCCTTACCTAATGGAAACAAAAGACATACATATAAAAATCAAAACACAATTCAATTTCTATTGAAAATTTTACATATCCATTTTTTGTTGGATTTTTTTTGATCCTAGATTTGAGATGCACAATGTTAAAGGAGATCCCATGACACATTCAAGGTTCTTAGTGCTACATATTTGGATTTTGTGTATGATGATAAGTTATTGGCTAAGTTCTTCCCATGAAATTTAATAGTATTATCTTCCATTTGGGTCTTTTTTAATATTGAAATTGGTCAATGCAAATATTGGGAATGTTGGATTGAAGTTTATTATTTTAGATTTTTTGACTGTAAACAAGGATCTACAAAGTATATACATTTTTAACATTTTCATGTGCAAGTGAGATGAATGTTAAGAACTAAAGTTGTTAGAGGCTACCGCACTTAATTATGGATCTTCTAATGCTTCATCTACATCATCCTACCCTTGTAAATTTGAAAAGAAAAATTATTTCCAAAAGGATAGTAAAAATAATGGAAATGACCATTGTACAAACTATACATTATAAATGTTTCTAATATAATTATGACTCTAAAGCCTCCAACTTTTTCCTTTGTAAAATGTGCTAAAATTTACTTAGTGCTTGCATGATTACACTTCCTCCTATTAGGCCATTAGATAAATCTAAAGTTATTCCCAAAAGATATAATGAGAAAGAATTTTGTTATTAAATTGTAGAGTTAATTGTAATTATACTCAACATTTTGTGGATTAAGGAATAATTGATTAAGATTGATTGATAAAAAAAAAATTAAGTTGAGGGGGTTAATATTGGGGTCAATCCTTCAATTGTTCCTCCTAATGAAAATTTAAATATTTTACACTAAATAAATCTAATAAAATGGTTTTATATGAGGTCATGAGATTGAGGTACATATACATGTTGATGAGCTTGAAATCATTGATTCACCTATGTATGTGAATGATAATTTGTTGGTATTAATAAAAATTATAAGGGTACTTATTCTTCTTCTTATGTACTAGTGATTGACTTTTTATAGAAATTTCTATGGACTAACCAGTATTCAAACTTAGGACCTCCCATTTGGTGTTAGGATGCTCTACTATTGAGCTAATGGCTCACATTGTGATGAGTCCTTTTATGGCTTAGGTGTGTATCATTTCTCCAACACACTCCCTTGAGCCACAACATAGGTGTCAAATGCACCTAGCTTGGCTCTAATACCATGTTGAAATTTCCATGAACTAGTTAGGATGCAAATCTCCACCACTAAGCTACCCACCCACTTTATGACAAGTCAATTTACGATTTAGGTATGTTAATTTTTTCGACACCTTTTTCACATTGTGAGATATTACCAAATAATTATAATGGTCCTTTGGTTTTGTGTGGATCATGAACCATGTAAGGGTGTGTTTATTGATCTTACTCACCAATAAAATGTATGCATTGAATAATTTTTGTTTTATCATCATTTTATAAACAAGCATATGCATATTTGAGGGTTTATTTAAAATTGACTAATGATATGTTGATTGAAACTATAGGATACATTATTTTACCTTAATTTTTTGGTCTAAAAGATGAGGGAAGTTCTTATTCTATGTCATATTATTTCTTCTTTAGATGTATCTCATATTTTACTTGGGTATCCATGGATAAAGCAATATCAAGCAACATCATCTATGTCATGCCATCAAGGTATCAAATATGTTTGAACACTAGTAAAGAGGTTACAATTGCAAGAGATCCGTATATGCCTTTATTTTAGATTAAGTCATTTAACCTTAAATAATTTTAAGAACATACCTAAGGATCCTCTATATAAGTGCAAGGATTCTTTGCCTAATTTGTAAAAATTTCAAAAGGAATAACAATGGTGGGAAAATCAAGACAAGATGCAACAATTTAGAATTCCTAAAGGGTTTACAATTATTAGAGCCAAAGTAGGTTATATGTAGGTTTTATATTATAAAATGATTCAAGAATCTATAAGGCCAAAAGAACCATAAGCATTGCAAACTTTAGTTTAGAAGCATAAGGGATTGGATATTTTCATTCCTAAACATGGTTTTCATAAAAAAAATTACTCATGTAGCAAGCACACTATAGAATTGACAAAGAGGGTTAGGGTTTTTAGCTTCATTTGTTATATGGAGATATTTTATTGTAATGTACATAATCAATGATATGATTCTTGATTTTTTATAAGATTTAATATTATGACACCTTAACAAACCAAGCTATGACTTTCATGGTTCACTCCTACATGTATGAAATTTACATTTTCATCTACAAGTTTGACCCTAAATTTGTAGTTTTAAAATTATTTTGTGACCTTGACCCCTACACTTCTAGTCTTTAGGAATTTATTTATCTCCATTTTTTAGACTATGTTGAGAGCCATTATAATGTTTTTTTGCACTAACTTTGGGAGGAAACTCATTTTTCCTTACTCAAACCCTTGGATTGATTTAAAAAAATTGAACAAGTTAAAATACATGCCAAATATAAATGCAAGTTCAATGGGTGTAGTTTTGAATTATAGACCTCTCATCCCCTAATAGATAGTTGATAGTTTTGATATTCATTTTTCTCTTGAAAGGTGTTTAACAAGACAAAAATATATGCAAAATGGGGAAGCAAAATACTATATTGAAAATGCTTTAAAAACTTTCAAACAAGTGCAATTTGAATTCAACAAATTTAAAAAAAATTGCATTTAGGGTTTCGAAATTAAACAAATAGATGCATTTTGAACTCTAAAAAAGTTGAATTTTAAATACCTAGTGCTCAATAGTGCTCGATATGCAAACTGGAATGATGAATTTTGAAGAGAGGAATGAAAATTTGCTTTCGCCGGAGAGAGAAACCTTGTTTGTTCACCGTCACGAACTCTGTTCGCCGCGTGCACTAGGGAGACAGTGACTGGTAAAAGAACACAGTAAAAGTGACAGTGAAAATGAAACATTTTTTTGTTTTTGTCATATTGAAGGGGTTCGGTCGAACCCATGTTCGACCGAACCCACTTGGATATGATTTTTTATTCGGGCGTTCATTGGTTCGGCCGAACCAATGAAATGGTTCGGCCAAACCCATTCAGTATGGGGAATGGAAAAAATCTGAATTTTCCTTCCTCTTAGAAAGTGTAAACCACTATTCTAAGGTAACCCTTAGGTTGAGATATAAATATCTCATCCTCTTCTTGAGGTACCTAAATCATAAGGGAATAATGTGGTAATCCAAGATAGATATCATTTCAAAGGTTCCCTTAATCTCCTTGTTCATGTTATTAATTATCCTTGGTGATGATTACATGTGCATAATATTGTTGAAATATAACACATTGATCAATACTTGATCTCCCTCCATTTGATGTATACATAATGTTTGGATTGATATTTAGAAAAAAATAATGAGTAACATGTTAATCTTCCCATAGGGTGATCCCACAATACTGGTTTACAATTTCTGGGAGATCCTGATTCTAGTTGAAATCACATATTTCTAGAAAATATAATGATTTAAGCCTTCAAAATTTCATTTAAAGGATTCCAATTGAAGAGGGTTTGATAGAACCACCTTAGATCAAACCCCCTTGGATAGAACCCCGCTAGTTTTAAACCATACCTAAATGGGGTCTCCTTTACACCTATCAAAATGCTGATAAAAAACCACTTTTGATTTACCTTTTGGGGGATCAAATAAATTCATTTAAATTTAATTTTTTTTGAGTATGTAGTCCTTATTATAAGCTTCCCAAAATGTATAATTTTAAATAAATTTAATTTAATTATTATATTTATTTTTATTTCTTATGAATGTAGGTTTTTCACCGAAAATCAAGCTCTTTGTTCTACACATGTGGAAAAATAGCAGATTATCAAAAAAAGTATTAAAAATATCAATTCACCATATATTGAAGTCCTTGATCCAACAAAAAGAAAAAAAATGAATTTCAATACATACAAAAAAAGTTATGTTGTATACAGTCTGCCTATGTCTAAATTGTAATTGGTTTGACTTTGAAACTTGATTAAGGAAAAAATATTCAATAAAGCACTATGAGACCAAATGAAAGCACTAGATATCATAGTTACAAATCTAAATTCGAAAAAAATAGAATTTTATCCTTCATGGAAAAAAAGTTATGTTGTATATGGTGAGAACCACTCCTTAAAAATGGTGTTTACTGAAAATAACTATTTTTTGAAGGAGATGGAAAAAGAAGTGCAATATGATTCCAAAATTTTTGAAAAAAATATACTTAGAATCTACAGAAAAAATTTCACAAATCACTAGTTTGCATCATCTTCAAATTCCTCAAGGTTTAGCCGTAATAGGTTCCCAAAAGTGAATATTTAGTTAGAAAAAATAAGTTCAGTGTCTAGTTTGGCCAAAAATTGTAAACCAGTATTGTGGGATCACCCCATACTAAGCTTTGAGATTTTTCTTTATTCCATACAAAGATTTCAAACCTATAAAATTCTTTTCAAACAAGTTTCTCTGGATGTATACAAAATTTATTTCACTTGCTCTTACAACTCACATGAAATTCCCTCAATCTCTAAAATGTGTGAACTTATACTACTTATCCTTGTCTAGGTATCCACCTTCCATGATACAAAACTTTTCACTATCCTTCCCTATAAATTAATTTGGCTAAAATTCTACCTTCTTTCCTTATTGTGCTATTTGTTAAAAAAAATACTAGATTGATCCCCAAATCAAGATTCAAGAACATGATGAGCATCATATATGATACCATTATTTAGAATCACATTGTATTGTCCCAAAAAAAAAACCCCAATTTATCTTTGGAGATTATAATTGACAAAATAAATCAAATTCCATGCTTCCTAGTTTAATTTCAACTCTAAAGAGAGCCATGATTTAAGATCAATTTTTAATTTTTCACTTCCAAGGTCACACATTTTCCTAGTGTCACTTTACCAAATAAGACCCACACATGTTAAGTACCGCATGACTAGTTTCAACTTCAAGCATAAGCTAATATTCACTTGAACAATATGAACACCATCCATTATGTTGAGTGTCACTTGACCAATATAGGACCCATGGAGTCTTGAGACATCATAATTTCTCTTTGTCCCAAACCCCTAATTTAAATTAGATTTAATTGCATTAACCATTTAAACATATCATGGTTCATTTCCCTCTATTTTCCCCTCAGAGGTTTTATTTTTGGTTTCTAGGTTCCCAAACAACCCTTTAAAACATCAAGGACATTAGCTATATCCTAATGATCAATTCTTAAGAGGAAACCCTCCATTAGGTTAATGCTAAATTTTTCGAATCCAATAGGATTTTATTTCAAAACATGTGTGTGGTCAATCATGTCAACTCAACATGGTTTTAAACTCATAATTTAACCATGTTTGACTATGAAAAACCTTTAGTTTCATTTAGGACTATTATGATGATCCCATAGTTAACATATATTAGGATTTTACCATCATTCTCTAACACATATTGTTCCCAATAGTGTGACATGGAGGCTCATGGTACAAATTAAGATCATAATGATCATCTAAAATGATTGTGATTAGGCATGTGCTTATTACCTATAATGATCCTACATGACCTAATCTTGTTTATATAATTTTATGTACATATTTTGAGTTTACATAATATTTTTTTATATATAAGATTCCTTTTACATCTATATGCCTCATTGACATAATAGACATGTAAAACAATTCTAAGATCATACTAATTCAATGCCACGTCTCATTAAATAATATTATTATTTAATTATCTCAATTTCCACCTCACATGAATAATTAAGTTAAATAATTTTTTTATATTTAATTTACTTATATTCCATCCAACATTTCCAAAAGTAAATATGTTTTCCTCCCAATTTTTATGGTAACGAAAAATCAGTATTTTAGTAAATGCAATATTAGCTATTTATCTTAAACAAATTGAATCTAAACCCTTTATTTCCATCATAATTATTGGAAATCTCTCTCATTGAATCTCCGCCATTTATCTTCCAAAAAATTCTCACCATCCATCCTCTCTACTAAAAATCTACAAATTGGCACATCATCCTATGTAAATAAAGCAATTGTCTTTGATAGGTACACGTAGGACTTTCGAAGTGAGTGTTTGAGGAACCACATTACATCTATTTGAAAAACTCTACTTCACCATAGGATTTAAATTTGGTAACTTCTTCAATTTATTTGCAATTATTTGAGTTTAAATATAAGTTATTATTTTGTATACTTTATCTTCCCCTTTGTGAAATTAGTGTTTAAACTCTAAAAATAAAATAAAAAATCTTACATATATATGAGAAAGCTAAAACCCCATGTAAAATCAAAATAAAATTCATGATAATTATAAATCTATTATACCAATATGAAACCCCTGTTTGATTGGAAAAAGGGATCTATGTCTTAAATCACACTTCTTCCAATCAAGGACATTAGGGATTAAAAATGATCTCAATATCTACTTGGCTACAAACCTCAATGGAAGAGCCAAAATGGTGGATCAGAGTTTTAATCCTTATTTTGTGTGTGTGATGATTAATTGACTATGAAAATGCAACAAACTAGGATGATTTAATTGACTATGGAAAAAGGGATCTAGGTCTTAAATCACACTTCTTCCAATTAGGGTTCTTAGCCTGGATTAAAAGTGATCTCAATATCTACTTGGCTATAAACCTCAATGGAAGAGCCAAAATGGTGGATCAGGGTTTTAATCCCTATTTTGTGTGTGTGTGATGATTAATTGACTTTTAATTGACTATGCAATGATGTTTCTAGGCTAACTATGAAAATGTAGCAAACTGTGATGACTTCTAAGAAATATAGAATAAAAAGATAGAAACATATTCCAAAAATGTAGAAGGTAGACACATAGGAACTTGGAGTATAAATTTGAGGTTGAAATGACTAGTCAAGGGAGTGGGGTGTCCTAGATTGGATTCTTTCTATTCAACATTTGATTTCATGATCCTATGGATCCTTGGTCTGTAAGTCCCGTTCTCTTGGGATCACTATCAAAACTTTGTCTGTTAATGTTAAAATTCACTTTCCTTGTCTTGACAACTTGTAGGGCTTGAATACATGAATGAGTAATTAGTCCTCAATCTTACTCCAATTTGCTTTAGATTTGAAAACTTGCATGCATGGAAGAGGGGGAAGGGTTGTGCCATATAGGGGCTTGCCTAAGTCAAACCCCATTTTGGTACTTCTACCTCCACAATGGCTATGACGATGTATAAAGAGAGCTTATCCTTGATCAGGCAAATGCTAAATGATAAAAAAATTATAAATTGAAAAATTACCGCAACTCACCATTTAAATTTGCATTCCTTGATGGACTGAATTCATGTAGTCATCACCTTCAAGGATTTATTTTATTTGAAGTCTTGCAAGTGTTATTAATCACAAAACATGAAAAAACTTACATAAAAACATGATGAGTGATGGATATGATGCTTGATTGAAATAAATGCTACAATAATTTTGATAATTTTTCTCTTGATTGCTTTTAGGATGTTCAATTTTCTCAATGAAAGTGCTAGGATTGAAATGATGAAAATAACTAGTATTTATATTCAATTCTTCTAATTTACCAAAAATAAAATGCTGATAATCAACAAATGAGATTGGAATTTTAAATAATAAAATATTGACATTGAAATATCCAAAATGGAGCCAAAAAGGGTTGGACAAGGGTGTGGGGTGCCTTAGTCTAGACCCATCCTTTTTAGAGCCTTAAAAATTGAGGGAAAATATTAAATAACTATTTTCATTCCCATTATTTGATTTTTTGAAGATATTCATAAAAGGTGCAATTAAAAGAATGATTGGATCATAGCACATAGGGGGGAGCTAAACCTAGTGTGAAATTGTCAAGGGTGAAAATTTTCGACACTAAATTTAGCCCCCACTTTAGTGATCTAGTATGAAGTTACACTCAAAATCATACTAAAGTATGGAAAACCCAATAGGGGTTCAATTATCCAAACACTAAAGAGATAGAATAACATCAAATCTAGGGGATGCACTAGCCACCATATTTAAGATCCTATGGAAAAACAATATAAGTCCACAAAGGAACACACATTTGAAGTGAAATGCAACATGACAATCTTGAAGCATACACAATGAAGACACAATGTCACATAATATGAACATAAACACAAAATATAACACTGCATGTTGCAACACAATGCAAACATAAATAAGATACATGTAACAAAACAAAAACACATGGTTAGTATTAAAAGGATTTGAGTCGGTAAGGAAAAGAGACCTTAGTCTTAAATTTGTCTCAAATACCAAATGACATCTCTCGAATCTATGTTAGACAAGATATTTCTCTCACAAGGGCTTATCAAGATGTATTATGTTGAACCACTCATGACCTACATAGATATATTAGTTAGCAAGTTGTGTTATGTTAGGTGTCCATGCAACATGATGGGTTTCACAAGGCTAGTAAGCTGCATTATGCTAGGCATCTCATGAAATACATGGCTCCACTAGAAAGCAAGTTGTGTTATACAAGGTGGTCATGTTAAAAAGGGTGCTCAAGTTCATGAGTCAACAAGTTGTGTTATGCAAAATCCATTAATTATTTTGCAAATAAAGCCCTAGGGAGCACACAAAGTTTAGTGTCTCATGGGACTGCTTAATATCACAGGAGATGAAATCGCCTCAAGGGGTGTACAAAGTTTAACATCATGGGGGACGAAATCACCTCAAGGAGTGTACAAAGTTTAACATCATGGGGGATGAAATCACCTTAGGGGGTGCACAAATTTTAATGTCATGGGAGATGAAATCACCTTAGGGGGTGTACAAAGTTTAACATCATGGGGAGTGAAATAATTAAGCCACCTCAAGGAGTGCTATAAATAACACCACCACAAAAGGGGTATATTATGCCAACATGGATCAAAGAGGATATTATTCAATATATTGAAGGTCACAATTTAGGGAGTATCATACATGACACCGCCACTAAGAGAGGAAAAATCATGGAATGAGGGGTCACATCTTGGGGGTATTAAGCATAATACCACCACTAAGGGGACATAACATGGCATGAGGAGTCACACTTTTAAGGGGTATTAGGGATAATTCCACTATAAAGAGGACACCATCATGAGTTAAGAAGAAGCCAAAAAAGGACACACCATGCAAGCACTATCTCACACAAATAGATCTGTTCTAGGTGCTAAGGTGTCCAAGTAATTGATAGAAATGTCAAATCACAAAATACTCAATAAAATGTACCTAGTGTAGATTTTGGAAAAAGTGCATGAATGAATCTGAAGAGCTTTGAATTATCTTTCCAACACCACAAGAATAAAAAATATTAAAGATACTGGTGAAAAGTTATGAGCTCGAAAGTAGAAAATGAAGACTTGACTTTGAATAAGAGTAAAATGAACTAGCAAAAAACATGATGATGAGAATTACACCACTAGAAAGAACACAAAACCATATTTGTGATGATAACTTGTTTTCTTGATTTTGACATAGGATGCCCAAGTTATTCCAAAATTAAAAAATGCTCCTTTAGGTCAAATGGGGCTAGTAGAGGAGCAAGAGATAGGCCCTACAATTGATGTCAATATGATGTCAACAATAGAATATTCTCTTCACTTGGAAAAGAAAATGATTCCCCAAAATATGCTTCCTTGATGCTCAAAATTTTCTCTGTGATTCTCTATATGGTGGGAATATACTCACCTAGTTTATGCATTGGATTATGCTCTATATAGTAGATTCTTGCCAAAAATAGGTGTTTAGAATTTTTTGAAAGTCGATGGTTTTGATGTAATTGTTGGACAATTTTCATAGTAGAGGGAAAAATCCAAATTTTTTAAAAAAGGTCAGCAAGTAAATTTTGGTTGAGTTTGAATTGCTGCCAAGTGGCTATAATGGGCCTTTAGTGGGGGTGTTGAATCCTCCACTACCAGTATGTTGAGGAGGCCACTCCTTCTAATGTGATGGCATGGTAGGTGCAATACCTACTCTCTTTTTTTTGTTTTGTATTCAAAACCCTTTTGTTGGAATCAAGGAACATTGAGAGGGGGGGTGAATCAATGTTCTACAATTTTTAACTTTATTAATCTGATCCTTAAAGTATTGATAACATTCAACCAAAATAAAGATGCATGCACATAAGATAAATAACCACACCACCATAACACAAGGATTTTTACGTGGAAACCCTGTTAGGGGAAAAACCACATGGAGGTCAATCCATAATATTGTCTGAGTATACTCAAAAGGAAAATTTACAAAATGGGAATGCACTTGCATTAAGGCACACTGCCTAGAGATCACTGCACAAAAACTAAAAGCCTCACTACCTTACAAATATTTGGATAACATCCAAAGATTGAACTGAGAAAGTAGCATCTACAAGTGCCTGATTACAGTTTCGGTTAGGCTCATCAATCGCTCTCTTGAACTTTTAATTGATTCTACTCTTCTGTTCTATTCTGTTCTAATTTGCTTCACAAAATCCTTAATACGCAAGTGAAACTATGCATAAACGCTCTTCAATCCTTTTGATATTCGCAACATACATCAAATCACACCAAACATGCACCAAATCGATTACATATATATCCCCTGATAAGGATTTAATCGCTTCATGTTAGCTTCAACAAAATAAGAAATATTCACAAACTATCGGCTCAAATCATGCATAATATTCAATGCGCATTCCCAAAATTCGGTCACAACATAGTGAGGACCCAAAAAAAATGCTAGAACACAAAAATACTTAAACAATAACTCCTCAAATATTCATGACACGCTACATCCACCAAGTTAGCCTTCATACACTGATGAATAGAAAATTAGTCAACCGAATCTTCTAACTTACACTCAAATTGGTACGAGGCACCAAGATTTACAAATAACATAGATAATCCATCGACCAATCATCCTTGAGATCCATAGCACAAAATACTAACAAAAAATTTGCATATGAATCAAAGAACACAAATCTACCGAATGCTCTGTTCTAACTTAATAGATGATCATTGATCTTCAATCTGTTTGTCGATATGATCAAATGATGACATACAGATCATCTTATTGACAAGGTTTTCCATCAATGACAACACTAGAAAACATGTGTAGTGTCTCTTGCCAACAATCTCCCCCTTTGGCATTGATGGAAACACTTAGTAAAAAATGAATAAGTGTCGGATCAGTACCAACATAAATACACTGCCACCAAAACTCCAAAAAGATTTTCATCCATAGCTCAAAACTACAACCCCCCCTTAGATGGATATACATTTTTCACTATTCTATTCTCCCCCTTTGACATCAATTGCAAAGGCAAGGAATCCACATACAAAACTTCTATAAGCGAGCAA
>VDFB02030328.1:0-38106 GCA_007258455.2 Sequoia sempervirens
GAAAAATGTCGAAGGTAGACACTTTTTCATTTCACACATTAGACTAGAAATTTTCTCTTCCAATAATTTATATCTTCTTTATATATTTTTTTAGATGACATCCATCTACAAGTGATTCAAGACATAAATATATTAACGAGATTTAACAAAAATATACAATATATTACATAACAAGTAAAACAAATGGCAATTATAAGATGTATACAACGAATTGAACAAATATCGCTACTTACCTCATGTATTTTCCAAGATCATATATAACTTGCTTAACATTGTTGTCGAAGTTGTCTAGGAGAGATAAAGGTAGAACATATTGCAACAATTATAAAATGATCTTTTCATTATTTTTCCAAAACTAGTAAACATAATACATTGAAAGTACATGCATTGCGCAAGTGTATATAATATAAATTTAATAATTACCTTTAATGAAGGTATGTCATTCATGTTTTCATCCCTGACCCAAATTCACCTTTCTTTGTTATTATATTGTAGCTTATGTTCGCAGCAAATCCTATGGGAAATCAAATTTTTTGTATGAATTATTTTATAGCATTGCTTTGTTGCTATGTTAATAACCAAGGAAGGGCACTTATATTAATTTGGTCTCCATCACTATTTAATTGAATGACATTTTTCATTGCATGATTGGCTTCCTGAATGTCACTACAAATTTTGACAATTTTTTCTTTGTTATGCCTTCCATCCAATATTTTCCATAATGTTTCTATTATATTCTTTATGATATGCATTGGATCAAACAAATGTACAATTTGTAGCTGTTCATAGTAGGGCAACCTACTAAATTGTTTGGGATAACTTTTCAGCCCCCTGTGGAAGCCGGTCATTAATGCCTTGACAACCTTCATGAAGAATATAAGTTAAACAAATTAACAACGATAATCATTGTCAATTACAAAATGAGTAAACACAACACAATATAAAAATATAAATTCAAAACATATCATATATGATAGATAAACAATTTGATTCGATGTATAACCTTGACAATTAATTCTATTAGATTCCAACTTCCATAGGCGAGGTGTCAGTCTTCGTGGTTTTGATGTAGTCTCTTATTTCCATTGGAAGTGATGTTTTCAAAAGTAGTTCGATACTTATGATTTCTATGAAGGAAGTGCCTATACTCATCAAACAGCTGCTTTCCTAAACTTGTTGAACGACGATATTTCATCTTTGGACCACAAATTGGACATGCAAATTTTCCCTTTGTTTGAAGACCTGCAAGATCATATATAATTGGATTAAATATGTCAATTTTTATAATTATATATAATGAATAGATTATTTTTAAAACGTGCATGATATCTACTTCATAAAATTAAATATTGTTAAAGTGCAGTCGAACGTTATAACATACCACAAAAATGTGTTAGCCCTGGGGCATCATGAATTGTCCATACAAACATTACATGGAATTGAAATTGTCTTTGTCCTATTGGTCTAGAAATGTCATACATAGTGACACCATACCATAACTTTAGTAACTCGTTGATACGAGGCTCAATATATACATTCATATCTTTAACTTGGTACTTACCTAGTTGAATGAACATAAACATTACATAAATATAGTTATAACCATTTTACTGCAATATATATAAATTAATGTACATGACTATTGAATGAAAAAAATATAAGTCATTATGCAACAAATAAGACAAATGAGATGCTATTACGTTAAAGAAAAATGGTGTAAACAAATACCTGGAACAATCATTGACAACATTATGTGCTCCCTCTTTATTGACATTCATGGAAGAATGTTATTTTTGATAACAAAAACAGGCCACATCGAGTAAATAGATCTCAGCTCTCCAAATTGTTTGACACCATCCGCTCCCAATGAAAGCCTGAGATTACGAGGTTCTTCTTTAAAGTGTGGCCATTTTTCCACCATGTCCCTAAATGTAGAACCATCTGCAGGCATTCGAAGAATGTCATCTCCACTTCTATTCCGTGCATGGTAATCCATAAATTGTGCTAATCTTTCACACGTAAATAATCGTTGCATACGTGGAATAATGGGAATATAATGAAGAACCTTGTGAGGCATATTTTTTGTTAGTTGATCTGTTCGATATCTATTGATATGACATTCTGGGCATTCTGTTGCAAATTCATGTTGTTTATGATATATAATATGATCATTGAGACATGCATCTATTGCTTGATACTCCATTCCAATATCTTTCATAATGCCAGATAAATCTAGGTATGAGCGAGGTAAAATATTTGATGGTGGTAACAAAAATTCACCAATCAATATAGATGACATATATGACATACCTTAACATTTGTGAGATTGCTATTTTTGATAAACCATTCATAACCTTCAAGTTCAACAACAAAAATACAACAGAGAGAAGATTTTTTTAGGAGTCTTCATAAAGGGGCTCATATGCCTTCTTAAGTACAGGTAAATCATGATCATCAAAGTCATCTCGATCATCATGATCAGCTCTGCCACTAAATATGTCATGGATCAATGTATCTGTACCGTCATCTTCAACTATGTTTTCTGGCGCATGATCATCTTCTTCCATAGGATCATTAACTTCATCTTCGATATTCACTGCTCCATGTTCGTCAGCTTGCAAAATCACATTCTCCAGGCCGTGATAATCCTTATCATGTGCCCTAGGGTGCCCCGCCTATATAATAATGATAGACACAAATAAATCATGATCATGATCAAGTGATTTTATATATATAAAATGTTAAAACAATATAAACATTTACAAATTCAATCAATATAAAAACATATAATAAACTTACCAATGGACGATAATCATGCCCCCCTTCAATGTGACCATGATGCCTACAATGTTTCTCAGCTGTTGTGATTAAAATTCATCTCGTCTTTAAGCCCTTGCAATTATTGCAAGAACAATAACATTTCCCATCACCCTTTCTTTTCAATCTAGCCCACAATCTATCAAGTGTCTCTTCATTTTGTTTTGGACTAATATTATCTGACATGATTTTTCTTTACCAAGTTTGACTATTTAGATCTTCAAAAAATATCAAACTCACACTCCAATAATTTTTATTCATAGACAGGTAACAAAATCTAATAATTCTAATATTTTACACCAAAAAAATTTGGCATGCAACCATCCCTGCAAAAGAGAAGATAGTCTAAAGTTAATGACCCAAAAAAACACTTAAAAATGCTAATTCCAAAACTTATTAAATTCTTATTGTACTATGATTTCCAACCGTTAGACTCCTAAAATCAGAATATTGAACTTGATTGCAAACTTCCTACAATGATGGAGGTAGCGAGCTAGTAAGAGCAAGTGACCCATTCCTAAGGAGCAACAAGTCAGAATCATCATTGCTAATGTCAATACAAATTTATCCTTTTAGTTAAAGATGCAATGTGTCACTTGTTATGACGAGATTATCCCTAGGGCCCTCAACATTGAGAGAGCCCTAATCGCACAAGGAAGCACACACTAGTAGAATTTGGAAAATAAATGACTAGGTGACTAAAACTTTTAGTCACAACAACTAAAAATGACTAAATTTTGCTCATTTTTTGCAACTCAACTATAAATGAGTAAATAAATTACTAGTTTGGTCGTTGATTAAAAATTATTTAGTCACACAAATAAAAATGACTAAATAGTTAGTCATTTATTTAGTGACAATCCATTTGAATAATTCATTTAAGGAATCAAGAATATAGCCCGCCAAAATACTCTAAAGCTTTAATAAACATACCCTAAAACTTCTGTAAAAATCTTATTTTTAGGCGTAGCCCACCAGAATGGAGTTTTCATTTTAATAAACATACTCTAAAACCTTCATCAAAACATTATTTTCAAGCATAGACTTCCAAAATGGAGAAGTGTTTCAGTTAAGAATGATAGAGAACGGTGATGAGATGTGTGTGAAAGGAGGTATAGGATTCATTGTTGCTTATCTCATTCCTGCTCTACTCAACAAATCTTACATTGTTCCCAGCTACTATTTGTAATCTAGGTATTTACTTGACATATATTTGCATAATCTCAAATTCCTTCAGAGGCTTTTGAAGTATCAATGTATCCTATATAGGGTTTAGAATGATTTATTTTAATTAAAATAAATAAATGATGCATTTCCCTCAGAATTAGATAATGTGGAGATCTCCTAAATCTACCCCAGCACACTATCCCTCTCTTTCGCAATCAGATTCATTACTCTAGCTACTAGGTTTTGGTGGCGTGACATCTTTAATATCTTCATGACCATGGCTGTTAAATAGATCTCAGCCTTTGCTTTAATCCTTTTCATGGTAACCCCTGAGTTCCATAATCCAACTTCAATCTCTTCTAAGAATGGTGTCTTAAGCTAGACTGCATAGTATGCATATAAAGCAAGTCCTTCATACCTGCCATTGTTCCAAACCACTACTCACTGCTTTGCTTAAAATGTTGCCTCCATAAACACAATAGCATGTTTTAAAATCATGGTTGCCAGTGATTGACCATTAAGGTCACCACTTTCATCAAGATACAATGAGATTTTTGTCTTCAAACTCAAGGCATTATGCAAGATAACATTGTGAATTGTTTGTTGTGTACGATTTGATTTTTGTGCACATTTACTGCTTTGCTAACTTCCTTTAAGACTGGTATTGCACCCTCAGCTACAATCTCAAACAACTCACTCACTATCACTTGAAGATTCCTTTCATGAGCATCCTTCTATAAAATCAAACTATGCCCTATAGACTGCCTACTTACTACAGGGGACTCATTGTTTCCTGGTATTGTAGATCTTAAGATCCTTCAACCTTATTGACATTACTTCACAGTCCATAAGGTATTATTCACTATTCTCCCATCTTTGATGAGTCTCAAAACACTGCTCAAACATGCAATCCGCTACCTCCATTATACATTAATGGCTAAGAAGAAACATTGAACCTATGATTGCCATTGTTACTTCATTTGGACAGTCATTCCCTGATTGTATTTGCCTTGTCTAACACTACCAAAAGCATTTGAAAAACCCTTAAAGTTAGTAAGGGGGTAAGAAAACTTACTATTAAAATCTCCACTTTACTATGCAAGGTTTGAGCTTTATTATCTTGTCACTGCTCAGCCTCTTTTTGACTATCACATCTCAAGTGATTGTCATTCTTCTTACCGTAGATTGCATTTACAAATGTCACTAAGCTACATAGTGTGCTTGTTATTGGCTACAATCTTTAGATTGCAAGATTTTTTTATTAGCTACAATGTCTCAATCTTTCTGGTATTGCAACCTCACTAATCTTCTAGAGTTATTGTTTATGTTTCTACAGAGGCCTAGGGTTTGTACCCTAATCATGCTCTTACCAATGCTTTTGTTGGTATTAAAAAACAACCTTAAATCTTGGGTCAGAAAATTAGTTGTCTTGACAAATTTGTGGTATGATTTTGGATTGTATCCTAGAGTGTGTGGGAAGCTTGTGTTTGATTATTAAGGTATGTAAACCTGATCAGGGAAATGTATCCTATATAGCATGGGTCTTGCTTTAATACTTTCCATAATGGTTATTAGCAGATCACATTATTATAGTTTGCGGTAACCCAAGATTGCATTCAAGTATGTAACAAACTTGGTTTGTAGTTTAAGCCATACACTTTTAAGTAACATTCATAAGGTTTAGAAAATCTTGATCACTCTCTAGAATAGCCCATTAAACATGGGTTGTGCTTGAATGCACTACATAATTGATATAACACAACCACTTTGCATATCAACCAGAGTTATAGGCTCTTTATTGCAGCAAGAGGTAATCACTCTTGATCATGCTATAATTACATCATAACCTGTTAAACTTGAGACAACCTTAATGCACCCAATGATGATTGACACCTACATTATACAACCTGAATTAACTACATTATATGAGTGCCTCCATTTCTATCACAACATAGCCACATTAAACTTGGGTCACACATGAATGCATCCTGTATTTGTTATAGCACAACTGTGCCACATGACCAATAGAGTTATGGATCACATAATTACAGTCACAAGAATCGGTTCCCTGGTTGTGATCTTATGGTGATTCCACACAACAAAATATGGACATAAAATTCTCAAAACCCTAAACCTCTAAAAATGAAATTTGATGAGATGTTGCTTTAAAATATGATTTTCAAATATAGAACTACAAATCTGACTTCACAACTGAATTATGCAAAAAGACAATGACTACCCTCAACCTGGCGATATATTCTTGAATTTTTTCTGATTTTTCCCAAGAAAATCGTCCTTAGTTCTCCACAAATTGTCTCAAGTAGAGAAAAACACTATCACAATAAATCAACGAACTCAATTTTCTTTATGTCGGCCACAATTTGATTTTTTTCTTATTTTTCATGTTTGTCGAAATTTCGACGAAACTGCTAGTTGAAATTTCGACGAAACCTAGGTTCATCAAAATTTTGACGAATGTCGGGGATAAACTTTTAAAAAATTGAAAATTACACATAAAATTTTACAAGCACCCGATGATACATCAAATTATACATATTTCATCAGAAATTTTTGTCGAATTTTGCAATCAAATGAGTTAGTGAAAACAAACAACATAAAATACTCAAATATTTGGAAAAATACCTGTATAGGGATTAAATTGCCCAAGTGGGCGAATAAGTCCCAAATTAGGGTTTTCAAGCCTTAATCAACAAATTTTGAGTTGATTTTAATGTGTCTAGGCTGTATGCTCAATTGGTTGTTTATAACTATAGATTTCCAATGAAATTGAATGATGCAAAATGCCAAAAATGCAACCTATATGCACGTTTCACTAATGCAATATTTAGAACCTCTAAATGCAATTCAACTAATGCAAATATAATGTAAAGTTAATGCAATCTAGATATCATACTACAATTTTCTCCAAATTAGAAATTCAAGGGTCAAAAGCTCGGGTTCACCAAAACGAGCAAAAGAGAAATGGGTATTCCACCTTTTGGGAGATAGAACTTGGACCTATTGCACATGTTAGTTCATTAGGAAACCTAGATCCCTCAACCAAGTGACTCGATTGAGGGATGGATAGGGGATTACTATCGTAATTGGATGGGGGTTCATCATTAAATGAAGCTTCATAGGAGAAATGCAAACACTTATGCACAAAACCCTAGACACTTGAAAGCATGAAATCAGATTAACATACAAAATGAAACAGAAAAGTGCTTGTTGGAGTGGAGAGGCCAAAAATAAGGTATGTAAACCCTAGAAATTGCTATCTCTGATTCCACCGACACTAGTACGCTAGGTTGGGCAATTTAGTCCTACTATAAGGTTTTTGGGTAGAATCTAGAATCTTCATATGACTGATCAAAATCTGCAAAAAGATGGCAAAAAGTTTATACTGGGACTAATATGCCTAATAGGGCGATTTAGTCCTATTGATAAGGTTTGACTGATATTTTTGTAGCCTCTAGTGATCTTTTGTAGCTTCCTTCCTGTCCATTCTTTAGGTCTAAAAGTCTAAATTCTGGTCTGTAGGTGAGTTTTTGTGAAGATGACAACTTCTTGACTTTGACAACTTTTACAAGTTTTCCTTCAAAGGATCTTCAAGCTCCAATTCACCTATATCTATAAACACACATCAAGAGAGAAAAATGTTGTTTTGTTAGGGAATGGGGGTTTGCCTTAGTCCAACCCCATTTGGTAATTAAACCTTGAAAGGAAATAGAAAAGAATGAAGGAATGATGAATGAACAAATGCAATGTTGTAACTCACCAAACCCCTGAAATGAAGGTTACAAACTTGTGTGAAGTGGCTTCAATGGGTGTGGATCTGACTCTTGATTGAATGCTTGAAACTTTTTCTTGAATGCTTGCTTAAAATCATGAAACCTACATCATAAATGTTAGCTCACAAACACATATGATGCATAAAGACTTTGACATGATGCTTGAATCTTGAATGCAACTCCAAATTCTTGATGATTTGCTCTTGAATGCTCTTGTAAACTCTTGCATGAATACTTGAAGGCTCTTATATTGCTTGATAGGATTGCTTAGATGAAATTATGTGAAATAACCTTGCTTTTATACTTGTTTATGCCTAATTTCCCAAAATTACAACACTACAAGATGACATTCAGAAATTGAAACTAAGGATAATAAAATTCCACCAAGAATCTGTATTAAAATAGGTCCTAGGTTAAAGTAGGACTCATAAGCTAGGTTGGGCGTATGAGTCTGGAAGGCTTAAGTTTGGGACACAGGCTTTGAGAAGTGTTATGTTCAACATGACATTTGAAATCAGGGCCCAAGACCTAGGGAGGACCCATACGCCCGGATGGGTGTATGGGTCCCAGATCCCTAAATCTAGAACACAGCCAAAAACATTAAATTATGATTTGCCATTTATTATTTTTTAGGCTTATTCTTAGAAAAATGCATTTAACTAGGCTTGTTGATGCAAAATAGGACCAATTAAGGCATAAATAAGCCATATTTTAACATGGAGGATCCATACAAGTGTGAAAATGCAAAGGGATACATTTTTCTATACTACATTAAGTGAGTCTCTTAGTAATGCACACTTAACTTACATGTCTAGAAATGCATACCATACACATGGAAAAACTCAATGAAGGTTGAGTATGTCATTAACCATTTGACCTATGAAGATTACAAGTGCTTATTATGAATTTAGGATGAATCCAAATCATTACAATAGAAAAAATATAATAGCTAGACTTAGAAACTATGAACCTTCTTGTTATGTTTTGTAACAAATATTTTTTAGTGGCTAATATTTGCCAATTGGCTAATAGTTGAAATTTGGAAATCAAAATTTGGCTAATAATTCAATTTTTAAGGTGACCTGAATTGCCACATTTTTACAAAATTTTATTTTAGTTTTATTTAAATCACCATAGTGTTTATTTAAAAAAAAAATTAACTCAAAAAATTACCACAATATTTGATACATGATTAGATCATATTTGCCAATAATATATCATAGTTATTAGTTACTTTAGGTCATATCACCAATCTTTAGTTGTTACCATTGATTTAAAATATAATATAACAATTATATTTTGTGAGGTAAAATATACCATGATTTGTAATGCTCATGGGGTTTGAAATTGCTTTTGGATCATCAATCTCAATGAAGATCAACAGTCTAAAAGCAATTTTGGGGCCCCATGAGCAGTACAAGTTGCGGGTATATTTTACCTCACAAAATACAATAAGGGCCATTATATAATATTTTAAATCAATGCTAGCAACTTAATATTATACATTCTATCCCTTAAACCTATCAATTATTTCCACCCTCAAACCCCTACTTTTTCATAAGAATTATATTTTATTAAATTGGAAGGATTTGACATGGTAATTAATAGATTTTCCTATTATTTACCAAGATTCACCAATATTTTCTACAAAATTTTACCAATGTAAAAAATCTCCAATAAAATTAATATTTTTTTGAAAAAAGGAAAGATTCGCCAATAGAAATTAATATTTTTTTCCAAAAAAATGAAATATTTGCCAAAATTTTATATCTTTTTTAGGGGGGGTTCTTAGAGTTATTCCTACTATGTAAGTTTTTCTCTGCTAGGCTATTCTCTAGTCTAATGTCATCCTCTCAGAAAAAAAATTAAGAAGCACATTCTTATACCAAATGCATGTTGGATCTTGGAAGGAAATGTGCACACCTATTAAGTAATCATGGAAATCTATGATTTTAGTTATTGTAGGGGAGGCCCATACCTCCATGTCAGGGTTTTTATCATACTTTTAAAAATTAAATCGACCTCAAACCACCCTTTTTCATTCGCAAGGAGTATAGGAGGCCTTCGATATTCAACCAATGTCACCTTTAATCATTAATGGTGCATGTCCATTCAGATGCAAGGATAAGGAAATCACTCAAAAAAATTGTTGAATTAATAGCTTGTAAATGACATGCAAATCCTTGGGTCCTATAGAAATTACTAAGGTATGGGTGAACACTATCATATGTTATTTGGTGGTTGGTGAACATGAAAAAATGATCTCTTGAAACATAGGAGAGTAGGAGGGAGATGAATTTTGGATGTTCAATCACTTGAGAATAACCTTTTGCATGAAAGGATGAATCTTTGTAGAGTTTTGTTGTATAATTGAACTTTATGGGAGTTAACCACTAAACCATACTTGTGGAGAATATCACTCAAATTGAACCTACTTGAAAATCCAATTGAACCTACTAACTTCTCAATGTTTTGATGTTTGGCTCAGATATTTTTTTTTGATGATGATGTTAGAAAAAAGACAAGGTGATGTCATCATGATAAAAGTGTGATGTTATCATGATTGGGAATGCTCAAAGATAGGATGACATTAGTAGCGTTAAATAACATCACCAAAGTATGGCTTCTGGAAAAATATAATGGACTGGTTTTAAGGGGAAGTCCAATTGAATCATATAAGAATTCAACTTAAAAGTTTATATTTAGTTTGATAGGGAATCTCTACAAAAGGGTTGATGATGCAATGGTGATGAAATGATGATGTCATCATGATATGGCTTGCAAAATTTTCAAAGTGAATTGGACTTAACTTTAGATATTAAGGATTGGGTTTAGATAGGCCTTGAACTTCTATAAAACTTTAAATTTGGATTTATATTAGATTAGATGTGGAGAAGGATAAGTGAACTGGACTAGTTACTTTTTAAAGGGGAAGTTCAGATGAGGGAAATTCCCACAAAAGGATTTTATGTGAAAAATACTAAGTGCAATGGTTTAATTCCAAACAAATATCAATTTATTTCAAACAAGCTTTGAAATTTTGCAATTTCATTCAATTTTATCTTATAACTGGTCAAGTGTGGGGAAAGTCAAAGTGAGTTGGATGCTTCAATTTTACATCAGGAAGTTTAGATGGGCATTCATATTTCACAAAAGATTAAATATGAAAAAAAGTTCAACCAAATTGGACATGTGGAAAAAGCTTACTGAACTAGTTTTCTAAATTTTTAATAGGTTTTGTTCAAATTCATATTGATTTTCCACAAGCAAGGACTTTTATGGGAAAAGTTAACTGGACCAAACAAGCAAAAAATCATATCAAAACTAGCCTTTGGATTTGGTTGGAAGTTGGGTTCTTATAAAAAGGAATTACAAGTTATTCTTTATTTTTTCTCTGTTTGTGGGGACTTCTAATCGATCAAGACTTTGTAGGAAAACATAAGGGAACTACACCTAGTCAAATTGGATAAGTAGAACCCACAAGCCAAAAATATTATTGGTCTTATTTCATTTCAACAAATATTTTGAACATTCTCTATCTCTCTTAAATAGTACTTCAATATGGGAGCCCAACTTGGAAGATTTCCTAGATCAATTATCAACAATGGGTAAATAAGACCAAATGTAAAATCAAAGAGCATAACAAGGAAAAAATGAGACACATAGAAATGGGGTATCGACAAAGGCAATGGTAGCAATAGGTGTAAGGAAGCTAAGATAGCAGAACAACTTCCTACACTAATCTTGAGAGGATAATAATATAAAACTTTATAGATCTTTAACAGTTACAAAAAGTTAAATAGAATATACATAAATATCATGTGCATACCACGACATAGTGATTTACGTGGGGAAAACCCTTTCGGGAGAAAAACCCCACACTCCAAAAGCCGCCCAATATATTATTCAGAAATCATAAATATTACAATATACTTACAAAGCAAGCTTCTCACAAGAGTATTACCACTCAGAGATCAAGAGACAACATGACTGCTATCAAACTCTCAAAAAAATAAAAATAAAAAAAAATAAAAAAATAAAAAAATATGACATTCTCTATCACAACCGTAATATAACGCTCTCATAAAATATAGTTACATTCTAGGGCAAGACAAACCAACAAAATATCCATCATTAGATCTAAAACCTAATAATGAATGGTCCAGATTTATAATATATCATTATTTAATGTATGTCGACCATTTTAGGAGTTTCCTAATAAAGTTAACACACTCACATTTTTCTTTTTTTTGCCATTGAACACCTATCGATGTAACTAGGAAATATATATATCCTATCAACAATGAACCATATACAATTGCAAGGTTGACACACGTTTTTCCAACAAATCTCCCACTTGTCGAACACCTTGCAAGAGCAACATGAGGGTGTAAACATCATCTCTTTAATTGCTAGGGGCTGAAAGGCCCATAGTCTTTGAACACCTTCTAAACTTCTCTGTGCTCACAGGATTAGTTAAATAATCAACAACATTCATCAAAATCTCTACCATAGATAGCTTCACCTTTCCATCATCAACCATATCTCTAAAAGAATGATATTGTACATCAATGTGCTTGGTATTGGCATGAAATGTTGGGTTCTTGGCTAGACATATCACAATCTGACTATTGCAATAAATTGTCATTGCACCTTGTTTTATCCCAATACCTGAACATAGTCTCTTAAGCTATACAACTTCTTTACAAGCATGAGTAGTTGACATATACTCTGCTTCAGTAGTGGACAAAGCAACCATAGCCTATCGCTTACTCATCCAACTAATTGCACCACCAAATAAAGTAAAAATATAAGCACTGGTGGATTTTCTGCTATCAACATCACTTGCCTAGTTTGAATCCACATAAAACATGAATATCAAGGGAAATCTCATCTTCAGTCATATTACTATCATAACATAAGGAATAATATGAGGTACCCCACAAATATCTGAAGACTCTTTTAAATACATCCCAATGAACTCTACCAGGATTATACATATATCTAGAAAGAACTCCCACTACTTGGGCAATGTTTGGTCTTGTACAGGCCATAGCATACATCAAAATTCCAACTTCACTATGGTAAGGCACTCTGCTCATGTCTTCCATATTTGATGGAGATGTTGGACAATTTGAAATAGATAATTTTGTTCCAACTAAAATAGGAACACACAATGGTCTACAATCCTACATATCAAACCTCTGTAAAATTGTGTTGACATACTTACTTAGGCCAAGCCATAGCTTTCTGTTCACTCTATCTCTTTTAATTTCCATCCCAAGTATGTGGTTAGCTACACCAATATATTTCATTTAAAATGTAGCAGCAAGTTGAGATTTCAGTTTTGAAATCATACCTTTCCCTCTACCAATAAATAACATATCACCAACATATAATGCAATAAACAGGAAACAATCACCATCAGTTTTATAATAAACACAATGATCTAATTTAAAATGCTCAAATCCCAAAATCAACACATATGTATCAAAATTTTGGTACCACATCCTAAGACCCTGTTTTAAGCTATACAAATATTTCTTCAATTTGCAAACCAACTTGCTTTTACCTTTCACCATGTAATGCTCTGGCTATGTCATATAAATATTCTCCTCCAAATCACCATGAAGGAAAAAGGTTTTCACATCCATTTGCTCAACCTCTAAATCATAAGCAACAACAATAGTAAGCAAAAATCTAATGGATATCACTTTTGCAAGAGGAGAAAATATCTCACCATAATCAACACCCTCAACTTGAGAGTAACCCTTCACAACCAACCTTGCTTTGTACTTCTCAATACCTCCATCTAAACCAATATTTTTCTTGAACACCCATTTGCAACCAACAGGTTTTCATCCTCCAAGCAATGGTACAAGATCCCATGTATCATTCTTTTTCAAACACACCATTACTTCATCCATAGCAATCTTCTAGGATTATGCATCATTCATACCTAGTGCCTCTGGGTTCATCCATGTTAGTATTCAAAGCAAAAATACATCTCCAATCATCAGGTGAATACCTTTTAGGTGGTTGTCTATGCCTTGTATACCTACAAACAAGCTGAGTTGGAGGTTCTTCCTCCTCTTCTGAATATCCAAAGCTAGATGAGCTCTCCTCAATTTCTTGTCTATCCTTGGGCCTCAATTCATTTTTCTTAGGTGAAGAAGGAAATTGAATCACATCTTCCTGTTTAATTTTTTCTTGCTTCAATATAACAAAAGAAGGCTTAGTTTCTCTAAAAATAACACTTCTACTATGTATTACCTTTTGTACAATAGGATCCCAAAGCTTGTATCCTTTCATACCATAACTATATCCAATGAAGATACATTTCACAACCTTGTTCTCCAACTTTGTTCACTTCTCCTTTGGCACATGTGCATATGCCTCGTAGCCAAAAAATCTAAGATGTCTTAATGAAGGCTTGTGACCTGACCATGCCTTTATAGGCGTCTTATCAACAAGAGCTAATGTAAGATACCTGTTAATCAGGTAACAAGAAGTGGCTACAACTTCAACCCAAAACCTTTGTTCTAGACCAACACCACTCAACATACTCCTAGCCTTCTCCATCAGTGTCCTATTCATTCTTTCTACAACTCCATGTTGTTGTGGAGAATTAAAATTTGTCTTCTATCTATGAATACCACAATCCTTACAGAATTTATCAAAATCATTAGAGCAAAATTCACCACCATTATCAGTCCTCAAACATTTTATTTTCTTTCTAATTTGCAACTCAACCATTGCTTTAAATTCTTTAAATCAACTAAATTTTTTAGATTTACTCTTTAGAAAATATACCCATGTCCTCCTACTATAATCATCAATAAATGAAACATAATATGTGGATTTACCAATTGAAGGAATATCTACAGGACCAAACACATTAGAATGAATAAGATCCAATACACCACAAGATTTATGAGAATTCGAGTAAAACTAAACATGGTTTTGTTTTCCATAAATGCAATGCTCACATAAATCAAATTCAATATTACAATAAGACATACCTTCAACAAGGTTTTTATTTTTTAATGTCCTTAGACCCTTTTCTCCAATGTGGCCAAGTCTCCATAACATAGTTTTCTCTACAGGTAACTTTGTCTTAGAAGAAAGAGCACCCTTGGGTACCCAAAAGCCATGACCATCTGCTGAAGGTGAAACCCTCACTTCCACAAACTTGCTTTTCACATTGAATTTTAAAAAAATGCACATTTAAGGCATGTTAGAAACATACTAGTCATGATTCTTATAAGTTTTGTATGGTTTAAGGTTATAATATTGGGAATTTGAAAGTAGGATGAATAGAGTGATAAGAAAGTCATGTCACTCTAGATCTATGAGTAAAATTTTGGCAATTGAGGATTATAACAACTTCTGTCTCATCCATATTTTTACTTCCCATGTAGTGTCCCTCCAGTTTCGACACTCTGTTTTAGTTTGATTCAGCTTGATAGATAGATGCTTTAGTTGATTATGATACTATGTTCATTTTCAGATGTGACTCCGATATTATGTTGTTTTGTACTTTGTGGATGATACTTTTGACATCCTGATCATCTGGTTGTGTTTGTGTGATGTTATTGAGATAAACACATATGTGATATGGTTTATTTGCTTATGAGTTTTCATGTGGTTATCATGCTGAAATGATTGTTTATGATTTATCTTGCTCATCAGTATTGGTGAAGAAGATAGTGTAGCTTTACTCATTCGTGAGTACCCTAATATGCTGCAATTCTTCTTCACGGTGTGTTTTCTGATATAAGTATATATGTTTTAACAGTGATGTTTCCTGCAGATACAGGTGTCGGGTATCGGCTCCACCTGCTTGTCAGGTCTGAGCATACCCTATTTCAAATAAATTGTGTTGATTCAAAGGTATTGACATGTCTTAATTGAGCCATCGTTCTTCATTGAACGAGTACCTATTTGTTATCCTTCTTTGTTGTCTAGTTTGTTTATGTTGTGTCGTATTTGTCTGTATTGTTTTGTTTGGGAATTTAATATTTAAGTTTAATGATTATATGTTAATATATTTATATTTGATTAAATGCTTATGGTTATGTTTGTGGTTTAATTTATTAATTTAAATTAAATAAGTTATTTATTTTAAAGTGAAGGTTAATTGTTTCAAAAGTATTTAATTAAATATAAATTGTTGAATTACTTGTGCAAACAAGATTTATGAGGAAATAGATATTTTAAGAGAAGATATTTTCAACATGTTATGAATCTTTGATTTGCAGTTGAAAATCTGATTTGATATTAAAAGGGTAAGTTGTACTGATTGATTAATTTTGAATGCATACTGGTCTATCAGTTAAGTTTTATAATTGAGAGTTAATTGACATGCATTAAAAGCTTTAGGGGTTGCAATTTTTGATTTACGAGAATAATTTGGAAGAAATTTTCATGGCAGTAGATTTTGGAATAATTTTGCATGGCAATTGTTTTGGAAAAAAAATTATCTTAAGAATTTGTTTGCAAGCATAATTTTGAGCTGGGTTGATTTGAATTTCTTCATCAAGAGCTGGTGAATTTAAAGCGGATTTAACAGAAGTTTCAGAAATTATTTCCAGTCAACCATCAAGCTTTTAACAGGTTTTCTTCTTTAGTTTTAATTCTTGTGCTGAATTTTTGAGAATTTGATGTTGAATTTTATTGTTCAATAAAAAAATTGTTTTGTTGAACCTGCACAAACAACAAAGAAACAAATTAGAAGAGTATTTGGATATTAAAATAGGAAAGAACAAAAAATATTCTGTAAATATATTGTTCCAGATCTGAAAATTGTCTTTAGTTTTGGCTATGAAATAAATGTGTTTACAGGAAATCAAAATTTCAGGAAAAGGTTGAAGATTTTCTTTTAAGATCAAAAGTAGTTTTAAACAAACAAAAGACTATTTATCTGGAAACATTCTTTTCTGAATTTAATTATTAATAAAGAATTCAATGAAACAAATCAAATTCTGAGAAAGACGTAAATTACAGATCTGGACATTTAGTATGACTGTAGAATAATATTATGGCTTCATAGTATTCACCATTTGTTGTTTTATGAATTACAACCTTCTGATTTGAGAAGAATTTTATTTTTCCATAGATACTATCCTATAGCAAATTTCTTATTTAATCTCTAAACTGTGTATCTTCAAACTTGATATTAAATGAGGCGTGCTTAGGGAAATGAGAATTGTATGCTCTTAATTTGTTAGCTAGTTGCCATGCCTAAAGACTTTTGAATTAAAAATAACCTCCTTATTCCTATGGCGCCATTCCTCTTGTCTTTTCTTTGTTGGAATTATATATATTTTTTAAATTGTCAGCCATTGCCATTCTTGGTGACTTCTGTATTTGCTTAACTTGATTCAAATTTTGTGTATTGATATTCCCATCGCCTATTAACTGTAAGTTAATGTCTCTCAGTTTTGTTATAATCTGTCCATTAGATATGCGCGTAACCTTCTTCTTTCTAATAGTAATATGCAATATTATTACCTTTGATTCTTAATACTATACATCACAGTAATGGCGCTGGAATAAGGCTAGGTGCATGGTTTTAAATAATCTCCTGTGTATATCCCCTTTTTGCTACGCCCTTACTTTCTGCTCCTAGTTTAATTCTTAATCATTATCCTGATGTTAAATATGGAGGTTTCTAGCGTTGCTCTCTTTCTGACTTTCTTTGATTTTCTTGTTAATTATATCTGCTATGAATGGTGTTAACTCCCCTGCGTGCGTTTACATCAGTCTGGTGTTTGCATGGCGTATTGTTTACTTTTTATAGTTATGATATTTATTTAAAACCATCACTCTTATCTTTTGAATGAACTCTTCTTTGCATGATATACTGGCAGCAGATTCCTTATTATGAAATTATATTTATATAACTTTCGGTTAACACATATATATATAAGGTGCATGTATTGATTAAATGTAAGTTTATGATTAAGAAAAGAAGATAAAGTTAGAATTTTAAGTTTATGATTTGTAACTTGATTCTTTGTAAAAAAAATTGAATTATACAAATGACTCTTAGATCGCCATCATATATTTATATATATAGTAAATTGAATTGCTTTTAAATGATTGATATATAAATGTAAAGGATTTATATCATCCTTACTCAATAATATCAATAGATGTATTTTCTTTGAAATTATAAGACATAATAATACCAATAAATTGTTTATTATGAACTTTTAATTCATGAAAATTGCAAAATTGTAATTATTGAGTATGTACATATAATGTTATTGAGTTTTATTTCATTCCTTCAAAGGCTAAGGAAGTGAAAATTGAATTGTTAAGTTAATTACGCTTTATTTATGTTGCTCGATTACAATGATTTTACTTGGGGGTATAGCTTTGCACATTTTATTGTTTTCTAAAGAGGCATTTTGGAGATTATGGTTTGTCTCTAGATAAAGATGTAAACATTTGTGGTTTTGATCTTTGTGCTTGGTGGCTACTCCTTGTCTTTTGATGTTGAGTCAAGTTATAGAAAGAGTGGCTTGCGGTAGGGGCCGAAATCCTAAGAGGTTGTCTGGGTAACCTATCGTAGGTTTGGTAATCTAGTGGAAACCTAACTAATGTACTAGGGGTTGGGTAGGATTAAACATTAACTCAGATAAAAGTATGCCTTTCCTTTCATCTTAATGCTTGTTTAAGTTAATGTAAGGCTGAGAAGGCCTGGAATGGCTAGTCACCTATCTTGTCCTCTTGAAAGATAGAATGACTCCACACTAGTTTCCATAGGGGCAGAGAATTGGTAGAGATTGCCAGGGCAACTCTTGGAGAGGATCGGTAGTTTAGGAAGATTCACCAGGGTAACCTATCTTGAAAGTGTGATGACACTCTTTGTCTATTACATGAATAAGATCCTTTGTATTGAGTTGTCTCTTGTTGTGATTTGTCACTGGGAGTTTGTTCGTCATGTTTTGATATCGTTATATCGTGACGTGAATGTAAGCCACATAAATGTAATGTTTTGTCTTCTTGTTTTTGCGGACCTGTCATTATCTCCTAGCACAGAGGGAGTGGACCTTCGGGTTTCATGTGGTTGGGAGGAAACCATGCTATACCTTCATTTGATACTTTTGTAGATGGTATTATACTTATAGTAGTTTCCAGTTACTTCATTTTTCGTGACAGTGGATGCAAAATGTATTCATGGACATGGATGTCAATTGTGATGTGATCATTATCCTCTTTGTATATTTACCTCTTGTATATGAGCGTACTCATTGTATCATCATTATGATGTATTGAGATTTATTGAAATCTCACTTGATGTAATATGGACTTATGGTTATCCGATTGTATAAGTTTTGAAAACTGGATCATTCATGGCTTTAAATTTGTACTTATGTTCTATGATATAATATGTTGATTTTATTTAAAATGTTTATGTTACATCATCTTGGAATCCTTAAGGCAGTTGTGTAATTAAATCTCTTTTTTTTAAAAAAAAATTGTTTGGTTAATTTGTTCTTTACGCTTTGTTTTAATGGAAACCAAGGCGAGGCGTTACATCCCATGATATGGATGCAACATGTCATGACTTTCCCTATAGTAATATTTTTGTATAAGAATAGAAAAATAAATTGAAAAGGGTTTAAGTTGTTGACTATTAGTAAATAATTAGAAATATGAAAGTAGGATAATTGACTATTCCAAACCTCAATGACTTTTGGTAAGTATGAACTTGGATGTTAATGATTGGAACATGTATGGTGAACCAATAATAACTACATTCATGATATGAATATCTATAATATGCATTCAATGAGTAGATGAGTAATTTTGATTCCACTTTGGAGATATTTGTAGGTGCATAATTGGACTCTAAAACATTCACCAAATTGTGATATGTTGATTTTTAAATATACAAAATATACACTTTTGGTTGTGAAGGGTTTACATGTGACAAATCATTAAATATTGATGTTAGGAATTGGACTAGTGAATTTTAACCCAAATTTTATCAACAAAACTAGATTTTTAAATACAAAAAGAAACAATTCCAATTTTCATAGAATGCCTGAAGGAAATGTACTCTTCATGGAATGCCATAGCTATAGGATATGTAAACAAAAAATTTTAAAATAAGATTTACAAGCTCAATTTGCAAGGAAAATATAATAATTGTTAATCAAGGATTATAAGATTTCACATGCACTAAAACCTTTAAATCAAGACTTATAAGGTGTCACATGCCCTCAATCAATTCAAAATTTGATGCTTCAGGATGTTAGCTCCTTCCCATGTAACACCAATTAAAAGATCCTTCAACTTCACCAAATACTCACTTACGGTTCTATTTATTACCTTTATTTCTTGAGCTTCCATTATAGCTTATGGTGTCAGAATGAGTCTTCTTTCATGTCCTTCTCCATTTATTAATCTATAGTCTCAAAATATACATGCCCCTACACCATTCGTCATGCTCCTGTCTTCAAAGAGTACATAACCTAATCTCACCCATAAACGAGTGGAGTTATTCGTTTGGATTATCATGATAAAAATGAGAAAGTACAACTATCATCAAAGAATTATAAGTCATGTCCTATTTATAAAAGTTTTGTTTACAAAACTCTTGTCCAAACGAAGAGGTCGTGATGTATTTAAGTATGAGTAAAAGAGGTTTTAGATTATTGGAAACTGAGTACCTTAAACATTTATTAACATCACAGTAAGGTGACTCACTATATTAGAGACAAATCCTAGGGTAAAATAAAATCAAAGCATATTCTAGTCTAAGTAAGATTCTATGACATTGCCCGAAATAATTTAAAACATGAAATATGGGGAAATTATTGAAGCTCAAGTCCCTAACATAGAAAATTTATTCCATTCATCTTTTGTTGTGTATTTTCTCCACAATGTACTCTATTATATAATGTATGAGCTAATTAAGATAATTTAAATTGCTGCATATTAAATTAAACAACTCACAAACACCATTTAACAACACAAAAAAAAATTGCAATACAATTTTTAATTCAAGATTGTAATGTACAACTGACAAATTCTTGATTCAAAAAATAGGAAAATGAATTATTACAATCCAATGATGGACCAGGCTGCATCAAGCCTTACAAGACTCAAAAACAAAATATTTGCAGCAGCAAATCAAAGCTTGTAACAAAGCTTCTCCAACACCTACACAACAAATCACTTCCACCATTCAAACCCTTCAATTTGCAACACTAGGTAGTCTCTGTGCCTTGCAAAATCACTCTCAAATCTACAAACACACCATAAAATCCCCTCTTGGAGGTAAGCTACTACCTCCTCCTCTCTTCTTGTGTTTTTCCTGTGAAAAACTACTCCATAAATGAATAAAATTCAATTTTATCAACACTTGCTTTCTTGAAATGAAATTTCAATGCATTTCATTGTAATTTTCTTTCATTCCAAAGGCATCTCAGGAAAATCAACGCCCCTCCCAAAGAATGGAAAATAAAATTCAAATTTAATATTTAAAAATGAATAAAATATCATTTCCCAACTCCAAACTTAGCAAATATGAGAGATGGGCTTTAAATGGCTTTAATGCTTTCACAAATAAAGCAAAAAGTAGACTTTTCAAACTTGGGTGACCACCTCATGGGTCTCTATTTTTTAGGAGTTGTGAGCATTTAAAATTGGAGTTACAAATGAATTTAATGGCTTCCAAAAAAACCCACGCCATATTCTGCTTTTTCTAGCTTTTTCAGTTTTAAATCATATTCTCAATGATCTTCATTCAACCAATTTGACCCAAATTGAATCGAAATTCAAATTCAAATTTATCACATTACAAGACATTCAATTTCACAACAAAAATATGAATTTCGATAATCAAACATGAAATCCAACACACCAAAATTGCAAAATTCAAAAATGACACCTTCATGTTGACATAGGATTGCAATGAGCCATGGATGCTCCTGCATCATTCTATGCCCATACTTTTTAAGGAAGATGAGTTTGTATAATTAGGAGTGGAGTTAGAGGTGGGAATCCATTATGGTCTGATATCATTCACAACATCATTCTGGCAATAATGTCATCACAATGCATCGTGCGGGTGTTTTAAATTCCACACTATCTACAAGTGAAAAGACTACAGAGGAGGATGTAGTGGGTTTCAAGAATTACAAACTAAATAAACCAACTTTCATAGGGAAAGGCCATCCATCTATCTTATTTCTCTAAAAGATTCGGATAAAAGCTTAATATGAATAAAATCGAAAGTCTTGGATCTATAATCTAGTTATCAAGTAGTACCTTAATTATATCTTATCCCACTGAATCATTTATGTGTAATTCCAAATTTAGTACTTGAAGTCCATAGTTAGTAAGCCACTTTGGCCACTATCCATATTTTTGTATGATAAAAAATAATTATTTTTAATGCATAGATTTGTTACTTATGTCTAACCTAGGTTACATTGTGGGCCTATAGTCACCATAGGTCTTAGAATGGTATAGTAGAAGTGTGGTGAGTCATAACCCAGAGGTCCTTTAAATCAATTTTTAAATTGATAAAATATTAAGATACTAAAATACAACAGTTAAAATAATACAATATATTACAAGATAAGGAATTAAAATGTTTCTCTTAGGCATAGACATGGGGACATGTCAAATTTTTACAAGGTGAGAAACTACCTGTAATTTTAAAAAAATACTCATTGCTCTTTCATAGTGTGAAAATGGTTATGTATAACTATGTAATATATGTGGGTTAGATTGACCAAATATATAGAATTCATTTAAAGAGATCTCAAGCCTAGTAAAAAATTGGTAGATAATGGTGTCATAGTCAAATTGACAAATATTGACTACTTTTGTGAATGTAAATGAGAATCCCAACAAAATAATTCTATATGGTTTCTTGGGATCACTACTATAGAAATTTACTTTGGTGAACCTCCTTACATGAAGAAAGTATTAAGAAGTAAAATTTTAAATGAGTCCCATCTCATGGAACATGGCCTTAGTGTGTCAACAAGATTAAGAAATAATAAGGGATGGGTTAGCTATAGATACTAGGTGCATTCTAGTTTTTATTCTAGGTGGGTGCATTCTAACTAAATTAAATGAAGGATTAGTTCTAATGTTTCTCTGTGAAGTGCTCTATACATGTTAATAATTTACTATTGTTCTATTCATGTTAAGATGCCTAGAAAGATTACCATGTTTTATTCTATTGTACTTTGTTATTGGACTTGATTTACCCAATAACTTTGTACACATGTCTTATAAAATATTGTATAGAAAATATAAGAACTCTTTTTAAGGTAACTTTGTAGTTGTTTCAACTCAAATATGTACTTGACGTATAGGAAAAGAGGATACTCATGTAGTCTAAAATGCATGATTATCATCTTAGAATATATTTTGAGTATATAGATTATATGTAGTTCAATGATGAGTGGCTACATAGTATGGGATATGCATTTCATTCGCTAGGTAAATTTTATATCAACACATGATAACAATTATGTAAATTAATGTTGAAGATACATCTCTTTTAAATAAAATTGGTTACATGACAAAAAATTGATGAAGTTTAAATATATGTGATTAAACATATAGAATAGCATTAGTTTCTTCCATTGTAAATTCCTGATACATATGTATGTATAATTCTTTTCATAATTTTGATTGAAAAAAATGATTCTCTTGAATTTACTTCTTAATTTAAAATACAATTGAAAAGAAAACAAAGAGAGATGAATTAAAAGAAGAAAATGATGTAGAAGAAAAATAATTTTATATAGAAACATATAAAGAATAAATATATTCCATATTAGTTTCTTCGATTTTTAACTATGTATTTTTTGAGTTGTGAAGCAGATGCATCTCATGCTACTGGGGACAACAACTAATTTTTGATGAGAGAAATGCTATGCGACTTTTTTCCTGGATGAGAAGAGAAAACTATGAAATAACTTTTTAGAATTAAAAAGGAGATAAAAAAAATAAAGGATATTATGATCTTTTGGTTAAAAGAGATATTAATAAAGAATATGTATAAAAACTCTTTAAAAAGGGGGAGAATATTTATTTATTTAAAAAATTATTAAAAGGAAGCCTTTATGAAAGGGTGTGATGGTTTGGAAACCACACCTCAAGGCTTATATAAGAATTTATGTGAGACTTGGAAAAGGCATGGAGAACACTCATAAAGAAGAGGAAAAAAGGAAAGGGATTAATTGAGAAATCACAAGAATAGGATTCCAAGTTAGTAGGATGTGAGCATTGGAGAAGGAGGCACACAATGTGTGTCCAACCTGGGGTATAAAGTACACTTGGGCTTGTCCTGGCCAAGGCTTGGGTATTTTCACTTGTGTTGAGTATTGTTAAGCTTAACCAACACTTTTGTAGAGTGTTGTAGTATGCTTTGTTCCTCATAGATTGATCTTAAATGGAATAGGTTGAACCAGGGATCTTTTCTAGGAAATTTGTGGTTTTTTTGCACATTCAAATAAAGATATGTATTTAAAAAACCCATTGATTCTAAAATATATTAAGAATATTATATATATGATTTTGGTGTTAATCTATATGAATTTTATAGATGTGCGATTTAATTTACTATGTTAATTATTTACTTTAGAATCTTGGTCTAATCATTACATATATTATAGTTACATCAAGGTTTTTTTACATTAGTTATTCACATCATTTTAGTAACACTACATCTTGTAAATTATCTTAACTCTAACATTTAATCTATTAAATCCGCTACTAATGCTTAAACTATTTTAGGAGGAAAAGTGACATTACACCATTATTATACTTTCATCAACGTTGTAGACTTCCCCTTTGAAGCATACCTCATGACCACCCCTGTCTTCATTCCCTTCTCCTATCGAGCTATCAAACTTGTCCATCCCACCATACTTCTTTTCCAAATCCCACCATTTCATAAGGCTTTTTCAAATTGTCAAACTTCATCTCACCAACATGCCTCCCTTCTAAACATTGATCCATGGCTTATAGTATGAGCCAAATGGTATCCCCGATGCCCGAACTTTGTCCACTCCTTCGATTTCTAACTATTCATCCTACTGACCATTGAACATGTCTTCATCATAATGTTTATTCTTTGACATGAGGCTCTAACTATGGTACTATATCACTAGTTACATTATTTACTTGGAGGACGTGGCTCTGCAATTATAGATGTAATTTATTGTCAAGATAAATTCTAGCAAAGCTAAGGATTCTCATTAATTATTCTCAATCCTATTTGATCGATGGTTTTTTATTAAACTTAAGATTTATTGTTTCTAATAGTGTTAATTTTTTGCATAATCTTATCAATAATTAACTTTTAGAACAAAAAAACACACACACACATATATGAAAACCTAATTGTATAGTCAAATGTACCTTAATGCCAAAATTACATAAAGTAAGGTATCATGGGGTGTTTCCTCAATATTTTTTTTGTTCTTAGTGAAAGATATCTCATTATAAATCGTAATAATCAACATGCATGTGCGTAAATGATATTCATGGATATAGCTAGTGATGCACCTATAATATGGTACTTGGGATAATATAAGAGGATAACATCCCAAACCTCTTAAATCAACCCATTGGTACTTGGGATCATACTCATCTTATGTGTACAAATAATTAATCTTTTTAACTAAATGCCAAGGACTAAGTGCCACCCATTTTGTCAAAGTTGTTTTGAAGCATAATTTCTCTCATCCTTTTAGAGTATCAAACCTTTGCATTCAATAATATTTAATCCTTGGTGAGCTCTTTGTGATCCATTGAACTAAAATAATAGACTAAAAATTCACTTCGTAAGAGGTTTTATTTTCATTATCACTTTTCTTTTTAGATTTATAAATCCACCTAAATGAAAGGTTACAACTTACTATAAATATTATAATATGATTAAATATAAGGTTCTATTTTTTTATTGTAGATACATATCAATTAGATGTCTAGCTACTCTAAAATGCAAGGTTACAACATACTACTAGCATCTCAAATTATTTGTGTGGTTTGAAGGACTTGCTTGGTTAGATGGTCATTTTATAACTACCTAGTCTTAAAGTGAAATCTCCAAGTTTTGTTCAGTTGTTTTGATATGAGACATCATAAACAAAGGTTAAAATGTAATATGTTCTCTCTACCAAGATGGAAGGCTATTTGGTTGAAAATTTATATAACCTAGTTAAGACTATACTTATGAACCCATAGGCTTAATTGAATACATACAGTGTGGCTTTCTCAATGTCATTCTAAGTTTTAACTATGATGATATCCTTTGGGTTATATCATTAAAAAAATATTTAAGCTCTCGATAGATTACATATAGAATACTATCCAACATTCATGATTCACCATACCATATATGGTCCCATACGATAACCATTAGAATTGACTGAGTTAACTACCACTATCTATGTGTAATTTTCACACATATGTCTGTGTGTTTATCAATCAATTTTACTTTATATTTTATTTATTTAACCATCCTTCTCCCCTTGTTAAAGTATTTGATTGATGTTGTTTAAGAAAAAGAGTAGGGGAAGAATATAATATTTTTTACATGATCACCATTTCCATACATATGAGTTTTCAAAGAGAAGATGGTCAATTGCTAGAGTGAAGATCATTAGTGGAGTGGTAAGACAAAAAGCCACTTATAGAGAAAATTTTAAGTGGGTGTTAGGTGGACAAAAGGAAGAGGGAGTAACTTTCAATATACAATGAAAGACATAATACCATAAACTAATTCCAATAAATAAACACAAGACAACAAAATTTAACTTAATCAACTCTAATGGTTATCATATGGCATCATCTATGCTATGGTGCATTGTGAATGTTGCATAGAAGGTGCCACTTTTTAGAGCCATGTTTATGCCTCTATTGCATCTTCCTTGCTTAATAGTCTCTCTCATATATGATCCACATTATCCCTATAGTCTCCCATTCTCTACAATTTTTTTTTTTACTTACATCGTTAAATTATGTTAATCCCACATATGAAGGGATTTTATCGTATTAGTGATAGACCATACACACAACTTCCTCAATATTGTGTGGCTCTTGAATCTTTATAGGTTTTGAGGTTCCCAAAGATAAGCCATTTTTAACATCTTATCCACAACTCATGAATGTCCTACTATCTCTAAATATGAAAATTCTATATTACCACTTGCATTTAAAGAATGTACAACGGTTTCATAAATAAAAAAAAATATTTAAGCTAATATGTTAGAGAATATAATTGGATTAGTGCATTAGAAGAAATGTTATTTGTATTTACTAAATGTGTATACAACGTAATATTCAAAAATATTTTATTAGATTTTTTTATAAAAAATATACTTTTGTGGGTTTCCTTTTAATTTTTAGATAACGATTGAAAAATAGATGTCTAAAGGTGCTAAATAGTTTTCAATTTTGAAATGTAGAATTAAAATTCATATAATATAACTATGTACAACATTTGAAATATTCTTGCATTACATATTTGTTTATAATCAATAGAAGAAAATGTTTTGTAACAAATTCAATTTTGTTTTGAATGTGATCCCCAATTTCTTTTGCTCATATTATAAGAGCCTAGGATGAGATATTTTTTTGGCTCCTCCATATTGAAATAAAATTTTATTAGACATATTTCATAATGGAATGTTTTCTCTTCTTTTAAAGGTAAATATCAAAGACAAGAAGAAGTCGGTTTGTGTTAAGTGATATAAATAAAGACAAGAAAATATGATATTGGTAAGATAGACAAATTTATTAATGCATTGTTGTAAGATTGTCAAGCCTCCACATATACATCTTAAAGGTCTAAATATATCTAAAAGGTTTATATCTATGTAATTCAATTATTTTAATTTAAAAAAAATCACATATCTCAAATTTATCATTATGTAAAGCTCTTCAATATATTTAGTTCCATATAAATTTAAAATATTATTAGAAATAATTGTGATATCTTATATAAAATAAAAAATTATGATTTTTAATGTATGTATATAACTCAAAAATCAAATCAATTGAAGATTAATAGGTTACAATGATTATGTAAAAAAAATGAATAGGTTACAATGATTATGTAAAAAAATCCGTGTAAATTATGTGAAAAATTATTAAATTTTAGATCCATTGCATTGCATGCTCATAAAGATCTTTATTTGGTTCTATTGGGATATTATTAGTCATCAAACCAATACATGATAATTCTTCATTAATCTTCTTGAACTTTGGATTTGCCAAGTGCCTTAATTAAAGAAGTATAAATGACTTGAACTACTTATATCTTAATAAAATGGTTATAGCATAAAGGGTGATAAATAGACAATAAAGCTTTCACTAGTAGATTATTAGTACTCTTACAAGACACTCTTTTGTAGCTAACAAAATAATTTGAAACTAAAAGTCTTATGAACCATATCAAACTTAAATCATTTACCATTTTTAATTAATACAAAATAATTTGCAATATCTTTTATAAAGTGTTTTTGCCTTTGGTCCTATAATACCTCACCGTGTAAGATCTTATTTTCAAGATAAGCTTATATTTTATGACAAAAAAAAATGACTAATAAAATATCCAATTACAATCACTGGTTAAAAATATTTTTCTTGAAGTTTGGAGCCCTTTTTTCCAAATGGATTATCCTTTTATATAAGGAAAATAAATTACAATATGACGTGGTGTTTGAGTTTGGATGGTGAAAGCGTATTTGTATCCAATCAAAATTTAAAATATGCTTTTAGATAAATTTATTTAAAATATCTATACTAATTATAAAAAATTGAAAACAATTAAAAAATCTATTATTAAATAATTTTAAAATAAAAATATATATTTATATTGTTTTTCATATAATAATATATAAACTATATAAAGTTATATATTAAATTTCTAAATATTTAAATGTACATACAAAAAAAATAAAATCTTATTATTAAATGTAGTCGTGTATTACTTATCTACATACACTTTCTTACTCCAAGATAATATTTTTTTTTGATATGATTTGACACTACCACGTAACATCATTGATATATATTTTGGAAATTGGTACTCTCGATCTTCATCTTACCATTGTATTTGGAGAATTGGTAGATCGTTTAAAATTGAATGCTCTCATAAGATTATTTTTCCCATTGAAAGTTACTCCTAATTGTCATAAATCCTAAAAGAAAATGTATTTTTAGAATTGGTACTCTTCATCTTATCTTACCATTGTATTTTTTGTATTTTGAAAATTGATAGTTTAGATTGTTTAAAATTGAAAATCCTATAAAATAATTTTAAGATTAAAAGCTATTTATAATTCTATCATAAATCTTAAAAATATATATATATTGGAAATTGATAATTTCAGATTTTTTAAAATTAGATGCCATCATGATATTGTTCAAAAATTGAAAGCCACTCCTTATTCTGTCACACTTGTTATTCTTTTATAAATCCTAAAAACTCTATATTAAATCTGGACTACACGGTATTCCGAACATTGTTTAAAGCCTCGAAAGAACATCGAACGAAGCTCAATCGCCCTGTTGCTCGATTGTCCTGTCTAACTTAACTGCATGGCCAACTTCATCGCTCCACTTGATCTGGAATTGAACGAGAACTTGGAAATGTAATTAGTGGGGAAAAGATTGTAAGTAGAGTACACGTAATTTAATGCTATTATGCCCATTAAATGAGGTGCTTCTAAAATTACGCCGCTCCTGCTCTCCCAAAAATGGCGGTTGGAAATAATGAAGCCTATGTTGAATTCGATGAATGAGATCTATTTTGGAGCACCAAGTTGTTCATGTCAGTATCTTAAATGAGCTTCCACATGCGACGATCAGGAATAGGCTGGATCTTAAATGAGTTTCCTCTTGCCAGTACCTTTTCCACAGCGTCAGAGTGTTTCATGGTTTAGCACTGCAAAATATTTACGTACTCTTTCCCTAGGAGTCGAATTAAGAAAATTATTTTCTCAACAATTATGTTATTTTCCTTCTACCATGATTTTTTCCAAGTCTTCCATGCCGGCACCATTTTATCAGAAAAAGCTGAGAATATCTCTGTGACATCAAACACAAAAGGAAGACAAAAGACAATTCTGCCTCCGATAAAAAAGAAAGCGGCAGCCTCTACTAAATAAGTTTCTGTTGCCTCCACCTCTGATGGTTCTTCTTTTTCCTAATCATTCAATGGTGGCAATACCCTCTCTATAATTTGACTGCTTAAAATATGAGAATTATCATTTACCATATTGTTGAAAAATCTTTGCTTTGCGTCTTTCGCCATACTTATGATGTAGTCCAACTGTTTTTGATTGGCTGCGTTAAATTCATTTTTGACCCGTCCACCATATTCTTGTTCTCTTTCGAAAGTTGTTAATGAAATGATGTAAAAAATTTGCTCCAAATGAAAAGAAAAGCAACATCGATGAGAAGAAATGATGAAGTCAAGACCGGCCGGTAGCCTGTTGTAGAGCTTCGAAATAACGTCAGGTAACAGTTTCCTAAAATCCCTTAGGTTTATAATCATGTTAAAACTCTGTGTTTATAGTCTGTTACTAGTAAGAATTAGTGGCTATTTAAAGAGATTTGCATTGTGAAAATAGGCACAATTCATCTTTGGAAGTGGATAAATCTGCTCACGGCTTGCACATGCTCCTCTCAGCGCCCAGCCTTCGATAAAGTCGCTATTAACTTCTTCCTTTCTCTCCTCTTTATTAACATGCTCCTTTCAGCGCCCAGTCTTAATTAAAGTCGCGACCTGCACATCGATTTGGCGAAGATCATGTCAAAAATCTTTAGTTAAAACTCTTTGTTTATACTCAACTTCAACTGTCTAAACAGCTGAAAGATATCGTCAAAGATTCTCCGAATGAAACGAAAAGCAATATCGAGGAGATGAATAATGAGAGAAGAAAGGATGAAGTTAATACCGACCAGTCACTTAGTCACTTGTTGTGGAGCCTCCGGTAAGGGTTTTCTAAAAACTACTTTGTTTATAATCATGTTAAAAATCTTTGTCTAGTCATGTTATTTATTTAGCCGATAGGCTATATTAAGCGTGAGCTCCCGCCCGGGAAGTTGTCTCACGACGGGATTTTTAGCCGGCAAACTTTGTCGGCTAAACTTGAACGCCGGCAAACCATTGCGGTGAGTTTTTACTGCTGGTGTCTCTTCTCTGTGTATTCACCGACCTCATGCTCCCTGATCCTGCGACGGAGGTGCTTGGCGACCGCGTCGGAGCTGCTTCGTCACGGACAAGGTTTACTATTAAATTGCTTCAGACTTTTTACCGTTTACTGTGAATAGATTGAGGTACCGGCTCTGGCGTGAATGGTTTGGGTTCGTTTCATTTAAAACAAATTCTTCTTTGCTTGGGTTTCGGTCACCCTTGACAGGAGGAGGCTTTTGCAGAATCTCGAGTCATTTGGTAGGGTTTCGTTCTTCCTGTTTCGTGTTTCACCATGTTTCTGTATCCAAATGCTTTGGTAGTGTTTTGTAATAGTTTGATATTGAAAATTTATGCTTTGCTAGGGTTTCGTTATCAGTAGGAGCCAATTTGTACGACCACCGTCTGCAGGAGAAGGCAATTTCTGAAGAATCTCGAGTCATTCACTAGAGGAGAAGGTATGCATTTTTGTCTTTCAGCATTAAACACACTGCTCTTGGTGAAGCTGGCCTGCGAACTTTGCTCCAGAATGGTCTAGATCTTGCCCTTTGTGTCTACTGACCTTATCTGATACTTACTCCTTCCCAATTCTTTTTGGTATTCGCCTGTTCATGCCTACATCCCATCATAGCACTTAAGATCGGGATTAGAAATCCTGAGATCATTCTTCCACTTTATGGCACATTCAATTCTGCATACAAGCTTATTTGAAAATCCATCGTTCATAATCAATTTACTTATTTCATACTTGCTTCTTCCCAGCTCTTGATCTCTTTAGGGTAGAATTGTTCCTCTGATTATGCTCTACAATTTGAATTTTTAAATTTCATTTAGCATTTTGTTTGCTTTGGGTTGCAAGTTTACCCTTATTTTTTATATCGTTATAATTGACTGGTTTGACAGGAAGTAGACACTGATTCCAACTGTTGAATCTTTATTAGTGTTTTTTTCTCTAAGTTAGTGGATATTGGCATTGAAATGCCAAACATCCATTTTAGTCCTTAGGTTTAGGATTGGGAATTTGCACTTATAGTTTTTATACTGGCCATTTGCTTGAAACATTAAATTTCAATTATACTGTTTTATTTAGTTTTTACATTTCATCGTATCTAACCAAAATCTAGAAGAATGAGGCACTGCTACCCCATCTCCACTATGGCCTCTGTTTTTTATTCTTTTTAATTTGTTTACTTGGAGAAATCCAATATGGGAAAATTGTAGAAGTATGAGGCACTGCTACCCCATCTCTAATATGGACTCTGTAATTTTACAAGCTTACCACCTTATTGAGCATTTCAAGTATATTGACATTCCTGCAATAAGCTTTTATAGACCAAAATGTATAAAAAAGTGCTGTAGATTGCTTCCTATTCCTCTACTTACATCAGGATGACACTGCCGCTTTACATAGGTGAGTGTAATGAAACCACTTCCTTGTGCAAGCCAAAATCGTTGGTGATTAAACTTCACATGAAATCTTCCCTAATTTAAAGGCTTTTAGTCCCAGAAAAGTAATGAAAAGATAAGGATTCACCTTCCATCCTTCTTGTATGGAACTTTATTCTTCATCAACTCTCTTAGAGCGTCAATGCTTCTGTCTTCGAGATTGCTGTTCCAATTAGTGGAAAGTAAGCAACCGTCACACTGTTCTTGATTGGGGCATCCAAAGCCACAAATAAATAATAACTTGTTGGCTGTTTAATCTCTTCCCTGTAATATACAAAACTATATTGGTCTTAGAGTACGTGAGTTCAAATGTCTACCAGCTATCAAATTGGCTACAGTATCAACTTCCAGGTCCACTACACTAACAATACCAAAGATACAAACTCACACTATAAAATCCCGGTCAGTTTAATCTCAACAGATCATCTAAATGCAATGTTCCATGTGAATGTCACACATTGGCCCTCAAGCTTATCGTGCCTATCTTATAAAACACTAGGAGGCTTATAGCTTGGAATAAGATTAGTTACTTTATCAAGGAACGAAGCCTTGTTGTTTCTTCTATTGATGTCTCTAATGAGAATAGGAGATTCTTGTATTTACTATTGTCAACGACTAAGGCTGAATTTGATTTTGCTTTTGTTACAGGTTAAAAATGTGCCTGTAGTCAAAGATGATGAATTTCAAACAAAGATTGTTGGCTCTTCTCATGGTCCACAAATTTGCGGCACATCCGCTTCACCAAGCTCCAAACAAATGGAATCACAAGAATCTTTTGTTCCACAAAATACACCAGATTTGCAGCCTTCACTTTAAGGCATAGATTGGAACAAGAAGAAACATGATGAAGCAGACACAACTTGTCCAAATTCTTGGTTACAATAACTTTTGTTCAGTATGGCAAGAAGCACATCTTAAAAGGGTTTGTCGCAACCTTGACCCAGCCTTGACCATCACAAGGAAAGAGTTCACAAAACCTATTCCATACGAGTTAAGTGGGTCATTGCTCTAATAAGTAGTGACAAATGCATAGACAACATGGAAGAGAAAAAAAGTATTTGCACAAAAATGTATGCACAATATCATAAGATGGATTGATAAACAGAAGTAATTGAAAACTTGACAACTTTTTAGTGACTTCAAATGGTCAAATGGTGTTCTTGAAGTCCATCGATGCCTCTAACAAAGTAAAAGAATACTGAGAATCTAGGTTGAATGCTGAGGAGGTTGTCTTAGATGTCGGAATAGAACATATGATGGATAATGCAACAATGTATGTGGCACCAAGGAGAGTAGTTGAGAGCAACAAGATATCACAAGCAGAAAAATGGTTGATGCAGTGGCCACATTGGGAGATTCGGAACAGGGTATGGACAGCCATCAAACCATAATGGAAGGCAGGTTTTGTCAACTATTACAGTCAGAAATATTCTGGTAGACATGTATGCAAAATGTGGCAGCATAGACAAAGCACGTGAACTGTTTGACCGAATGCCTCAAAGAAATGTGGTGTCATGGAATGTTATGATTGCAGGATATGCACAAAATGCGTTTGTTGAAAAGGATTTAGAAACTTTCAATCAAATGCGATTGGCAGTTGTAAGGCCAGACTACGTAACCTTTCCTACCATCCTCCCAGCCTGTGCGAAAACGGGAGCTTTGGAACAGGATATGGACATCCATAAAGGATAGAGGAATTTTCTCGGATGTTGTAGCTGCAACTGCAAAGAGGTAGACCAGTACTCTAATAGAGACATTTCGATAGATAACATCTTTTGGGTGTCAAAATTGGAATATTGTTAACCTTCACAATATATAATTGGAGGATGTTATTCGACATTATAATTCGAGATGCCACTCTATCTTTATCTTCTTGTTGTCATGTTTTTAAATGTTTAGAGTATATAAGTGTAGACATAGTTTTATATTGTTTGGGTTAAAGTTTTGAATGTATTATTTAATATATGATTTGATTATTTTGGTGTATTTATTAATTTAAAATTTAGTTTAGTAAAATAATATTGTTTTATTTTCTTGTTTAGAATCTTGTTATTTATTTGAATAACTTATTCATCTTCAATAAAATTGTAAACTTGCAATTTGTCATTTTATTTTAGAGTCCAAAATTTCACATTTCAATTCTGAAAATCTTTGGATCTAACCATTAATCACTTATAAAAGTGTCATTTTTTAATTTCATATATCTAGAATGTAAATTTAAAAATGTCACCTGAGACATTTTTACACTATGGAGAGTCTCAAGAGTCTCGTTATAAAAATAATGTTTTGACAAAGCATTGAAAAAATTCTTCTCTTGATTTGCATACATGTTATTCAATCACATCATAAATCAATGAATAGCCAACTTTTATCTAGCAATTGTCATCCATTATCAAGCTAAACTTTAAGGTACATTTGAATACAAAATAGTGATTGGTTTACATTAGCAAGATTAGTACTTGATATAATGTGGTTGGAAAGTGAAATCCTACAAGTCATGAAGTTTTGTGAGTAAGCTTTAGCATGTATATGGAAGAAGGAAGATCATGAAATGGCATGCATTGTGCCATGAGTGATCCATAATTGATAGTCACATTATGTGTGCATAATAACAAGAAGATTGAGCATAAATAGTGATAATCAATGCAATGTCCACATCCTAGTTGCGCATGAGAAAGAGATGACAATCAAATAAGACCAATAGTTAATTGTTGCATGTCATTGGATGATCCAGTCAATATTAACTACTACATTTTTTAGATTAGCAATGGATTTTATGTCTTTAATGCGTTAGACAAAGTTTGTAAATTTGAATGTTGGAGTAGACTACACTAATGAAAATTGATGGGTTTTGGCCACTAAAATCTTATTATAAATTTAATAAATGATAGTTTTGTGTAAATAGTCAAGGTCTTCTTGTTGGCCTTACAATAGGAGTTGAATCTAAATATATATTCAAGTTTGAATAATTATGTATTTTTTCTATAAAGTTGTAATATTTGTCATTCAACTTATTGAAAAGTATCGTTCTCATACCATCTCCTTGTGTTTTCTTCCTTGTTGCAAGTGCATTATCCATTGTGAGTCTCTTTGCTATGTGATTGGGCATACCTTCACTTGGGTCCTTGCATTACGGTTATATCAAATTTGGTCTCATAGCCTTAGGTTTGACTAGTGGAGAGGTGAAAGCATTGGATGACATTGACTAAAGTTTACAAGCAAGAGATTTCTACCCCCCTTAAAATTTGAGGATGGGTAGAATGTAGTGTAGATGTCCTCCAATGTGTGGGTCATTGTGTAGAATTTTTGGTATCATTTTTTTATAGGAAGAGTGTCGAGGAAGGAGAATAAAAAATAGAGGAGTTATTGTCCTTAGATGATGAAGGAACTAAGTGCTTAGAATAAAAAATCTCAAGAAAATTTTGTGTGAACTTTATGAAATGTTGGAGGCAATGGAAAACACTCAACAAAGAGATATGGATGTAGATTAGAGTAATGATGATGCACAAGGTATGCACAAGGACAAGGTTGATGAAGACCCAATAAACTTGAAAGACTCCTAAGAACCATCTTCTAGATTTATGACATGTGACATATCCCTTCCAAGCTACTAGAAAAATAGACTCATTTCTTTTACTTATTTACTTAATCCCAATCAATTTATCTATAGTTAAGAAAGTAGGCATTGATGGAATAATAACTTATTTTAGTTTAAGTCATCATGAACTCCTTACGAGTAACATTATAGTCCTATTGAGTGAAATTTTTGTTGAGCTCAAATACTCATGGGTGGTTTTAGTGTTTGTTTGAAAATCATACTAGTTATTAAGCATCTATAGTGGTAGATGGTTATGATTAAGTGTTCATGATCAAGTGAGAGGATAATTAATTTAATTGTAAAACCAAGGGGAATTTATGGGAGGTGAAATGAATGGTTGATGTAATCTTGATTTGACATAAAGAGAGCTTGACCCTCAAGTATGTGACATTCCTCAATCTATTTATCTCAATACAAGATCTTTTTAGTCACAATTTTAATGAACTCACTTTTCCTTTGAGAAAAACTTCATTTGTCCCACCATGGAAGGATTTTAACCAATGAGAATAAAGTTATGTAGGAAATATACAATGTAATGATCAAGGTAATCAATTTTACTTTGTAGCAATAACCAATAGCACATGAGTAGATTAACCATTCTATAATGATTATGGGATCAAATGAGTTGTAGGATGCTCTGACATTTCTTCTAATTACATGTTCAATGTGATCCCAAAGCATTTGAGAGATCTAACAACTCAATAGTTAAACATGTAACACAAAATTCCAACACAAGCATAGATGAAAAGACTCCACGGTTTTTAGATATCATTATTAAGCTATGTATTCCCAAGATCATTATGACACTAAAAAAAATAAGAACTCATATTCATATTAATGCTACTTACTTCCTACAATGTTATATGGAAGGGGCCCAATCATAATAGTTCATGGTTATGAACTAGGTAATGGTCCATCTATAACATCTTAGAAACTTTGACACCACCCATAGAGTACAAGAGGTTGTAATGTTTCTTTTCAGTGCCATCATCTATTAGGCATGCTAACTTAATAAGGCATAGGACCAAAGGATCCATTGTAGCTAATGTGTAATACTATCAACCAATAGAACAATGATATTTTGACATTCTTTATGGAGCCTCATATGAGCACACATAACATTAGATCATGTTTTTAGCAAATATTTGGTGCATCACTTGGAGAGAAAAATCCTAAACAATCCTTGTGGGTTGCAAGAGAATGCAATGTGGTAATATGATGTAACCATTGCTAACATCTACATAGTTGAGAGAACAAATGTGAGGGTCATCCAATGGTGCGTGAGAGTCGTGATAAATTTCATGAGGTTTATTAGGAGTTCCATGAACTATAGGATCAAGTGAAGATTAGAGGATTGATTCACGTGCTTTGATAATGTTCATAAAAACATGTAAGCTATTGGATTAGAACAAGATCAATGACCACCATTTTCTTTAAAAAAGTTACACTTTATAATCATAGAAAACAACAAAAATAAATTATAAAAGATAAAATATCATCCTAAGCTTGCATAACATCTTCTAACATGAGGCCAAACAACATCTTTTGAAGGGGATAAATATTCAAAGGATGTAATTTATTCTTTGAAATAAGCTTATGAAGAAAATATTCAAACTTAAACATGATTTTGTCTTTGTACCTTAACAATGAGGCTTTGATGGGTTCTATAAACTTTTAATTTACACATTAATGATTGATATCTTATCTTAAGTAGTCCTAAATTAGGAAACAATTTGAAGGATCTAAGTTTATTATTTGACTATGTGACATTACACACTAGACACACACACAAACATAATGGCATTACAATGGAATATTAGGACACAACTAATAAGGATTCCTTGGACACCAATATGCAACTTGCATTATAAAATCTTAATAAAACAATTAAAAAAATTGTTAATCCCTCCAAGTGATGATACAACTCTAATCAAATTTTAATTAGTGTACATGGAGTGGGATGCTCATTATCCATTCATGAATGAATGTTAAAATAATAGGAATTCCTTTGACTTGGAAAAATGCAACTTAATTACATGTGAGCACTAAGGATCCAAAATCAACTTAGGGTCCATATTATCTAGCTACTAGACTTA